>LPNX010519441.1:242789-255503 GCA_001517045.1 Pseudotsuga menziesii
AGCCGTATGGACCATTTAAGCTTATTAAAGCCAGCATTATACATCATGGACACATAGATCTTTATCTTAGCCTTGATGCAGCCAAAATATCCAGGTCTAAGAATCATGTTGATATCATACAATATAAACTCCAAAATATCCATCCAATTCTAGTTTCTCAAGACATGCATAAAGTGAACATTGTTCAAGTTATTATCAAATGTCGGAAGCCTCTGAGAAACAATGATATACATGGGGAAAACCCCTCAGGAATCAATGGATCTATTGAAGTTCATGGAAGTCCTAATAATCATCATATTTTGCAACCTAATTCTCACATTGAACTTTTTGATCCATCCTTCAATGTCCAACTTAGATAAAATAGTATTATTCTTCATCTTCTAGAATTCATAGATGGAGTAATCGATATCAGATCCATTGATCTTTAACTACATGGTTTTCTTTCAGATTTCCAAATCAAAGAAATCTTTGCGGTTGTTGATGACCTTCACATATTTTCTATGGAAGAGGCACTAGTAATTCTTGCAAGAACATGCAATCTAGATGAAGATGGAATTAGGAAGTATCTTCCACAAGCTATCAGGAAACATGAATGAAGCTGTGTAGTTTGAATGAATTGCAGGATAACAAGGCTGGAGATAAAGAGGCTTGCAGCTTATCAAAAAGAGCTTGTAATAAATGTATTTTTTCTGATTTATTGAAAATCCAAAAGGCGTGGACAATGGGGGGTTAGATGGTGTTGGATTCGATGCTCAGACTATGGCCGATTAGAGTCTTTTTTTCACAATGAATACCTTGAGCCTTGGATATGGAGACTCTATTAGGTTATCGCCATTGAAGCCATGGACCATCTGTATTTCCCCATTTGAATGACTTCAACCTCTAAGATCTTTGAAGAGTGGTTGCATGGGTTGGTTGAATAAAATTGATTGTTAAATATAGATATCCTATAGAGATCATTATCTTCTCATTAACCACCTCTCCATTTTATGTAACAACTTAATGTTTCATTGAAAAATTTAACTACATATAAATAAATTCCTTATTTGTTCATGCTTGTAGTTTAGATTGTGTAATTGTAACAAATTATGCTCGTAGTTTAGATTGTGTAATTGTAACAAATAGTTGATATATCAATATTAATTTAGTTTCATTTTCTAACAAATTTAACTTAGATTAGTACAAATATGTTGTACTACTTAATTATTTCCAACATTCTCTCCCTCAAAAATAGTCCAAAGAGAAAGATACAACATTGCAAGAGAATTGGAACATACTCTAGTTTGAAGTGATCAACAATAGATAAGATTGCGTCACAATTTAATAAAGGTAGTATGAACTATGAACTAAATTGAGTTCAATGACAATACGTATGTAGTGGGAATGGTTTCACTACACCTCAAATCAAGGATAGGAGCACACACATTATCCAAGATCTTAAAATAATGTTGGATAGGGAAAAACAAACTATTCAATCTCGAGGATCTTATGAATAGACATGTATAATATTCACAATGAGATCCGTTAGATCCTTTGTTCTCACACCTCGCTTATTAATTATAGCTCGAAATAGTGGGACTCATCCCTCACTATATCTTCAATAGGTGTTGACCACCTCACTGATAATCATATATAGTTGTTGCACTTGATCTCTACCGCTAAATCATGAACAATAGTGTGATGAAGACTACATTAAATACCATCAATGGATTTAGTCTCTTTGGTGTATGGGTTTTTAATACAATCATAGTACATAATTATTTCCACCAATCAATACAACTCTCCAACTATGTATCCTTTAGATGATTTCATTATTCCACTCCATCAAATGACCAATATCTAAGTTAGCAACAAACACAAGACTATCAATGGCCTCCTTCCTTTGCGTCTTCTAGGCTCCTTTATATTTGTCTCAATTATCTAAATAAATATTAAATCTCAAATGGATGTCGGGTTCAACAAAAAAATGCTTTCATTTACAAACTTTTGACTAAAAATTATGCTACTCAAACCTAATACCAACTAAACTTATAGTTTATAAGACTTAATTATAAAATTAAATAAGAAACATTTGGTTTATAATATCCAAGGACATATGAGCATATTTAAAGAGGGGAAACCCCTATTTACACAAAAGAGTGTTTAAACCATGGTTTGAGCTGCAAGCTATATTTCAGGTTTAATTATACCCTTACTTAGTACCAGTAATACTAGTAATTTTATTTGATCTCTTATATAAATTGTGGCCTTCGTACAATATGTTATCTCCCAAAATAAAATAAATTTATTTTTTATAGTATGAAGAATTTAAATGATGTAATGAAGGATATGAAGATCACTAACAGTTTTGAAGACCTCTATTTTTTATGCAAATTTCACAAAGTTGTGGCTTCGATGGCTTGGGCGAGGATCAGAACATCTCATTAGCCACCGAAAGATGGAAGATAAATAACAGGTGGAAGACCCCTTCGGTAGTCAAGCGTATTGCTAAAATTTTCACTTCCATTAGAGCGTTTTCTAAACAATAATCGAAGCTTTTAAAGACTATAGATTGGCGAGCTAGTTTCCGAAGGTGCCGAAACAGCGGAGGAAAAATGGACAAGGCCTTCGATCAATCAATAGAAATCGTCGGCGATCGGAAGGACTAAAGACAAAGGATCGGCGAGTTAGTCCACTACGGCGCCGAAACAACGGAAGACTTACAGACTACGACTTCCACGAGAAGAGGAAATCATCGGCGATCGAAGAACTACAGACTAACCATCAGTGAATTAGTCCTCTGCGGAGCCGCAACGGCGGAAGAAAAACCTACTGCGGGTTCCGAAGCGGCAATAGAAAATCATCGCCGATTGGAATAACTAAAGACTATGCGGTGGAAATTTCAAACACTAATCATCGGCACAATAGTCCACTAAGGAGCCGCAACTGTGGATAAGAGAATGATTAAAGTCTCCGATGGAAACTCCTACTCACCTCCGACAGCGATGAAAGTAGTTTAGGATTTGAAAACACTAAGGTATCGGCGAGATAGTCAGCTAAGGGGCCAAAACTGTGGAATACAAACAGACAAGGCTTCTGATCAATTGACAGAAAATTATTCTGATAGCGCAACAAGGAGAAATCATCGGTGATCGGGAAAGCTGAGAACTACAGATCGATGAATTTAAGGCTAAACTCCTCCATAGTGTCAGCAGCACAGAAGACTAAAGCTCTGATTCACACATCATCAATCAACTTTCGGTAGGGTTAAATTTAGTTCGTTTTACCTATGAAACTGCGACAACATTAAGATAAAGGTTCCAATGCATTATTTACTATGACTCCCGATCGCCGATGTGGTAGTTATAAAGAACGTTGATGCACTGAGATTAGGAGTGCAGATTGGATAAAAGAAGAAGCCATCGCAACACTGGTGATCTAAGGAGCGCCGACACTGCGGCAACAAAGAGACTTGGGGCGCCGATAGAACAGAGGAAAAAGCCTTCGATCAGTGACCACGACGGTAAATGATGAAAAAATAGAGACTTGGAGCGTTGAATCTGTAGCGACAAGATAAAGAAAAATCTTTTCGATTAAATGAGGAAAATCACTTCAGTAAACACAGAGACATTGGTTGTTGGTAGCAATTTCATAGCAAACCAGCAGTGGTGGTTATCAGCTACCACTTCAGTCATTAAAAGATCTCCCAGTGAACTAGATCCTTGCATTAGATAAACAAATAGTTAGCAAGGGTTTGAAGCCCTAATCTGGAAAAACTATTACTTTCAATTATTTTTGATGTAAAGAGATCGGATTTTCAGGATCTATAATTTTTGTAAGAGGCTATAAAGCCCATGATTTTTTTATTAATAAAGGTTCGACTCTGGGATTTATAAGCCCATCCTATTAGCAAGCGTCTCATCTGGTTTATTCAGAATACGAGCTCTTTTGTTGTGATTTGTTCAGCCATCTTCTTTATCATTACTATACTTAAGCCTGAATGTGCTTTTAGGTGATTTCAAGTTGATTAAAAGAAAGCCAATAGTTGTCATCCTATTGGTAAGTTTATGCGATTTGATTGATAAGTACCATCCTTGTCAGGTTTTAGCCATTTGTATGCATGTGTTATGCATGTAAGTCTGCTAGCTTGGTGAGTTATCCATTCCTGCACTTTTTTGTCAAACTACTGAACAAGTTGTAACTAAAAGCCTTGTGATTGAGTGAGCCTCATGCATGTCTTGAGAGTGGGAGGTTATATAGGTTATCCAGCTTGATCCATATCAAAAACCCCAAAAACAGTTTAAGTTACCAGACATCCTCGAGCAACAACCTAGAGGAGTTTCCTGGAGTGATAACACAATATTAGCATGAAATAGCCTTTAAGGATGTAGGATCATAACTTTATCATAGATTGTATTACAAAAGTATGAGCTTATAAGAAAAATAACTCATTTATATATGATTGTATTTATATAACAAACATCTGTGTTTAAGAACACAACAAATTTTGAGTTTGAATGTCTCTACCATGACTATGTATGGCAAGTTTGGATATAGATATACTATGTCACTATCTAGGTTATCACAAATCATTTTACATTATTTGAAGAAGTCTAGTTCTTAATCAGTTTGTTCAGATAGAGGGTTGTCCTTAGCCTTTTCAAGCATTGAAGCTGCAAAGTCGTTAAATCTCTCATGAAAGGTGTCATATCATTATAGTGATATAATCTTGATAGCTAGTAAGGTTAGGAAAATGAAAATATGAAGGTAATATTGGATTCATCTCTTATAAAAACTTATCTCGTTCAAGAAACATGTTGTTGTCTGTCTATTAGCCTCAGTTTCTAATGTATATTAAACATAAATTATATCCTTGATTGCTTGGCTTCTTCAGGTTATTTCTAGTGATGATCCCAAATAAGGTTACAATGTTGTTATAAACATAAAATAATTAATAATAATAGTTACCTAAAATACATACCCCTTCATGAAGAGGTGTTAAAGGGCCTATATAATGGCCAACTGTTGTATTTTATAATCATCATCTTATACTTATCATTTATCAAATATTGTGTGTTTAAAAAATGTGTTCGTTCATAGAAATCATTGAGAATATCTGGATATGGATATTAAATTGGTATCATATCCGTCTTCGTATTTTCTCATCTACTATCTGCTATAATATCACATCCTCATCTCCATCTCCATCTCCCGCCACCTTCCTTCACACGCTTCTCCCTTCCACCACCTCCATCCCTCGTACTCACCCTCCACGCATTCCCTCTCATACCCTCATGCATTCTCCAATCCGCCCCCCGCCCCCCGCCCCCCGCCCCCCGCCTTCGCTGCACCAACTCCTCAGTATATGTCTACGCCACCCCTCCTCCTTGCACTACGCCTCGCATGGAATTCCTTGTAGATCCATTGCTCTTACTCCCCATGATCCCTCCACACCTCCACTGCCTGCACCTCCCACACGTCTCCTCTCCTAACACGCTCCTTGTTTTTCCTCCCTCCACCACACTTTCTGGCCTCCGTCCCTCCCTTCTGCTCCAACACTCACCCCAGTTATGCTTTTGTTTCTCCCTTACGCGTCCCACACAACCCCCCTACATACAACTCCATTTCTGCCTTTTTCCTTGCATTTGATCCATATCCTTCCCATAAACCCTAATTCCATGTCCGATGACAAAAAAAATTATAATATAATAACAAATTATTATTATTATTATAATTCAACTTACAATAAAAATTAAAAATATATAAAGTAATATTATTTTTAAAATATTATTGATATATATATATATATATATATATATATAAAGTGAAATGGTGTCTAATTATTCGACCCCACAAACTAGAACATTGATGGCAAAATTAAAAAAACCAATTTGAGAAATTGGAGACAAGGTTGAACATCAAGATATACGCTATCATAAAGAGGTTGGAAAATTATAAGTTTAGTAATCCCATAGAAAATATTACTTCAAGTAAATTGATTACCTCATCCACAACTACATCCCTGATCACAACATCTCTATATGAAGCATCTCCAAATCCACCAAATTCCGACAAGAATTGTGATGAAAAGGAAGCTAAAAAAAATGGCATATGTGCCATCAAAATGATGAAAAAGAGGAAGATATGGAAAACCATTATGTCAACCAAGATGAGATTAATGATATCGGTCAAGATAATAAGCAAGACAAGGATACATAATATCATAGTGATGATGAAAATAACAATGATATATTTGATAAAAATGGAAATGATATTGACTAAGATTGTGACGAGACTCAAGCCAGCGTTGTTAACAATAATGATGATCATTGCAACGACAAGGGATGGATCCTACAATGTACAAGAGAAAACAAGTCTAATAAATCATATATTTTAGATTCAAACTCTGCATTGACAATTCCTTTCACCTCAAAAGAACATCAATGGAAATGACTATAAGATTAATCAGACACAAGATAACATTGGTGTTTTTGTGAGAATTATGAAGACAAGGATCCCTTTCAAAGCAAATGACACAAAATATGTTGGGAATGACATCACAAAAATAGTTACTGCTGTTAAGATTGTCAAGTCTGTTCAGTTGACGACAAAAATCGTTAAAATATACAACCATGAAAGTTGCAAAATCTTAAAGGAAACTTCACAAAGTACATACTATGACATGGATTCCAAAACAAAGGAAACACAATGAAGGAGTGACCGTAATCAAAATTCCATGTCTCAAGTCATCTGTTCAACATAGATCCAGGATAAAAGATGATATAAACACACTCAACTTTGAGGACAAAGCTACCCTTAAGGAAAGGGAAATGTTAGGAACATAAAATAATTAGTAAATACATTAAAATAATAATAATAATAACTTTTAAAATACATATCCCTTCAATGAAGAGGTGTTAAAGGGCTTACATAATGGCCAATCGTTGTATTGTACAATCATCATGTTATGAAAAGAGTTATCCATCCCTTACGGATGACAGGTCCTGCATTGAGTCCTCACAGATGGTATACTATGAGTCCTTACGGATGACAGGTCCCGCATTCAGTTGTGGACAAGATCTGCATTAAGTTGTAGACAATACTCTCGCATGGAGAGTTGGGCCTACATTCACTTGTAGATGTCGTAGAAAATAACACTCGCTTGGGAGTGGTCCTAGCTCTATCGAGATGAGGATGGTATATAATGAGTCCTTACAAACGATAGATCCTACATTCATTTGCAGATGAGATCTACATTCATTTATAGATGATGTGGTCTGGCATTCATTTGCACACCATCCAGTTGGTTGATGCTATGGACCATCCTCATTAAGGGGGAGTAGGATGATGAGGATTGCATCATACTTGGATCTATGTCCTAAAGTGATAGGGATTTATCATCTCGCAAGGAGATCATGTGTATTGTAGGTAGTGTTGTGGAAAAGGATCAAGAAGATCGAGGTGTTGCGGCAAAGGATCAAGAAGATCGAAGTGCTGCTGCAAAGGATAGAGAATATCAAAATGGTGCTGCAAAGGATCGAGAAGATAAAAGTGTCATTGCAAAGGATCAATAAGATCGAAGTGTTGCTACAAATGATCGAGAAGATTGAATTGCCGCTGCAAAGGATCAAGAAGATCAAATTGCTACTACAAAGGATTAAGAAGATCGAAGTTCTACTACAAAGGATCGAGAAGATCGAAGTGTTTCTGGAAAGGATCAAGTGATCGAGTGCTGCAGAAGATGAAGCCTCTGCACTTAGAAGATGATGTTCTATTACCGAAGATATTGAAGATATTCTAGTAACTGTTCCAGCTGTTGATGATCTTTGAAAAATTCCTATGACATATATATGTATTACGTTGATACTGTTGAAGGTGCTCTCTCTCTTTACTCATATAGTCGATGATGTTGTTGTCAATAGAATACCCTTCTCGTTAAGGGGGAGTGTTGAAATATTGTAACTTAGAAGAATATTGTAAATGTATTTTATTGATGTACCCTAAGGGAGATGTCTTATTCTATCGTCGGGATGTTACTATTATATTTCGTCATCATAGAGGCATAAGGTATAAACTCCAGTGTAAGTCGGGTCAATAGTACCCCAATGAATATAATATAATATTGTTTTGAGTCTTCCTAGGTGAAGTCGGCCCATTCAGTTTACTGGGGCCAACTTGTTAGGGTAAAAGTCAAGTGACTTAAAGAGTGTAAATAGAGGAGTTGTGTTCCTCATTTGAACACACACACTCACTTGTGAAGCGATCTCCATAGCTTATGAAATGAAGACTGGAAAAGATATTTCTCAAAATAAGGAAACAACTTTTAAATCATCTAAGATAGCTAAGAAATCTAAAACAAAGATTCAATCAGAATATTTTGATGATGAAGAAGCACTTCTTGTTAAAAATCTTAAGAGAGTTACTGGTAAGTACAAAGGGAAATTACTCTTAAAATGTTTTAATTGTAGGGGGATTGGTCACTTTGCTTCCAAATGCCCTTATCCCAAATAAGAAGATGATGATGAGTGCCCCGAAGATTCAAAGAAGAACACAAGTATTTTTAAGAAGAAAAACAAAAAGAAGACCTTTTACTCCATGGATGATAACTACTCAAATGAGTCTTGTGAAGATGAAGATGTTGAATTCCTATTCATGGGTATAGAGAACCAAATACATAAATAAGAAGTAGAAGGTGTGGTAGATATTGAATCATAACTTAGAAGTGATATTGAAGAATTAGGGAAGTATACAAGGATGTAAAAAGAATAAACAATTCATATGACAGAATTTGAGGAGAAAAACAATGATGCAGAAAGAATTATTATTCACTTAAAAAATCAGCTTCAAGAAGACAAAAAGGTTGAAAAAAACCTAGAACAACAACTCAAGAAAATAGAGAAAGAATTAGAAAATTTTGAAGCTAAATTGATATTTATTAGAAAGAATACAAATGCAGAATCCTTTCAATCAAAGTTTAAGAGAAGTTCAAAAACTATGGATGACATCCTAAGTTGTCAAAGATCACTTATTAATAAAATTGTACTAGGTTATGACAAAGGAAAGAAGACAAATTAATCCTCTTTCATAAATAAAGTAGGAAATAAAAGAAGTTATGTTGATGCACTTATGAGACCAGTTTTAAAGGAATACAATAAAAAATTTGATCTCTCTCAAAATGAAAGCAGGACAAATAATGTGCCAAGCAGACATCATCAACGATTTTTGGGAAATTGTTATGCCTATAACAATTTTGGACATATAGCTATAAATTCTAAACTAATGGTTCTTATTGGGAAAGGAATTACATCACAATTTCCTGTCTATAAGAATAATGTCGCTAGAAGCAATCCAAAAGGAAAAAACTATAATTATTTTGCTCCTCTATAGAGTTATAGTATAGAATGTTACAAATATGGTAATTAAGGTGGAATTTCTAGAAATGGTAAACTAGTGATTCCTATAGAGAATGACACCACAAAATATCAAGGAAATTAGGAGGGGAAGGTTTGGAAGAAGAAGGATGATGTGGAATGTTCAATACCTCTATGTGCAACAAAAAAAATCTATGGCATGTGGACAGTGGATGCTCAAAACACATGACATGAGACCCAAATTAGTTTATAAGCCTAAAAATAAATAAAAAAGGAAAATCCACTTTTGGAGATAATATATCCTCTAAAATAATTGGGAAGGGTATAGTGGTTCTTACAGACAAGACGAAAGCTGAAAATGTTTTAATTGTAAAGAACTTAAAGCCTAATCTTTTAAGTGTGAGCCAAACATGTGATCAAGGACACATATTTATATTTGATTCCAAGAAGTGTGAAATCGGAAGAAAATATTCAAGAAAACTTGTTGGGACTGCTGTGAGAACTCCAAGCAATTTGTATATTCTAAAAAATGAAGAAAAATGTTATATGAGTCAAATTGATGAAAGTTTGCTATGGCATAGAACAATGGGGCACTTGAAATTTGAAAATCTTGTAAAAGTTAGTATGAAGGGAGCTCTAAGGAATTTTCCAAATATCATAAAACCACCAAATCATGTTTGTAGACATTGTCTTCATGGGAATAAAACATGAACAATATTCAAGGTCAAAGAGCATACAACCTCTCATCCATTAGAAATAATTCACACTGATCTTTGTGGACCAACAAGGACTAAAATGTTTCAAGGTGAACATTACTTTATGTTATTAATCGATGATTATACAAGGATTAATTGGGTGGCATTTCTTAAATAAATATCATAATCCTTTATGAAGTTTAAAGCCTTCAAAGCACTTGTCGAAAATGAATAAAATCTCAAAATTAAATGTTTAAGATCAGATAATGGTGGTGAGTTCACCTCAAATAAATTCAATGAGCTTTGTGAAACTCATGGAATCTAGAGACAGTTTTCAGCAACAAAAACTCCTCAACAAACTGGAGTTGTTGAGAGAAGGAAAAGGACAATCCAAGAAGCAACCATAACTATGCTTAATGAAGCAAAACTCCTTGATGGCTATTGGAGAGAAGCAGTATATACAATTAGCTATGTACAAAACAAAGGACAACTCAAAGTGATAGTGACAAGACTCCCTATGAGCTATGGTTTGGAAAACCAACTTGAGTTCAATATTTTAGATTTTTTGGAAGTAAATGCTACATAAAAAGAGATGATGATAATCTAGGGAAGTTTGACTCTATAATAGATGAAGGAATATTTCTTGGATATTCTTCCACAAAAAGGGAATACATATATTATAATCTAAGGTTGCACAAGATCATATAAAGTGCAAATGTAACTGTTGATGATACTAAACCAATAACAATACAAATACAAGAAAGTGTGGATGTTGAAGAAAGTGATGATGAAGAAATAGATGATAAAGAAAAAGAAGAAAGTTCACAAGAAGAGGATGTTTCTAAAGAAGAAGAAGAAGAAGAAGAAGTAGAGAAAGAAGAATCACATGAAAATGACAATGAAGACTCTCCAAGATTAGACACAAAGACATGATCTAGGTGGGTTCAGAAGAATCATCCTGGAAGTCAAATAATTGGTGACAAAGATTCAGGATTTAAAACAAGAAGAACCTTATTGTATGATGAAGACCAAGCACTACTTTCGATAGTATAACCCAAAACATTTAAAGAATATTTCAAAAGTGAGGATTGGACCAATTCTATGAATAATGAACTTGATCAAATAGAGAAGAACCAAACTTGGGAACTTGTCCCAAGAACTAAGGGCATGAATATCATTGGAACCAGATGGATTTTTAAAAACAAGTTCAATGATCATGGTCATGTGACAAGAAACAAACAAAGCCATATTACTATGCAAGGGATATGCTCAAGTAGAAGGTGTTGACTTTGAATACACTTTTTCACATGTGACAAGACTTGAATCCATTAGGATGTTTTTAGCTTTTGCATGCTACAAGAACTTTAAAGTGTACCAAATGGATGTAAAATATGCATTTCTTAATGGATAACTTAAAGAAGAAGTCTATGTTGAGCATCCCGAAGGTTTTGTCTTATCGAGAAATAGAAATTATGTTTGCAAAATTAAGAAGGAATTCTATGGTCTTAAACAAGCTCCAAGAGCATGGTTCTCAAGACTTGACAAGTATTTAAAGTAGCAAGGATATAGAAGAGGCGCCACTCACAATAATTTATACATCAAGTTTGAAAAAAAATATGATCATTGTTGTAGTATACATAGACAATATCATATTTGGAAGTGATGTACAAATTCTAAGTGTAAACTTTGCTTTAGAAATGAAGAAGGAATTTGAAATGTCAATGTTAGGAGAACTAACATTCTTTCTAGGTTTACAAGTATTTCAATCATAAAAGGGGATTTTAATCTCACAAAGTAAGTATATCAAAGAGATGGTTAGAAAGTTCAAAATGGAAGAATCCAAATAGGTTAGTACTCGTATGGTCATTGGCTGTAAATTGATCAAGGATGATGAATCTTTAGAAGTAGATCATACTATGTATAGGTAAATGATTGGTAGTTTATTATATGTAACTGCTACAAGACCAGATGTAATGTAGGATGTAGGTTTGGTTTCCAGATTCCAATCAGCCCCAAAAGAAATGCATGTGGCTGTAGTAAAAATAATTCTTAGATATATAAAAGGTATTGTGAATTATGGATTATGGTATCCAAAAAACAATAAATTCAGTCTAAGGGCATTCATTGATGCATATTGGGCAGAAAGTATTGATGACAGAAAAAGCACTAGTGGAGCAACATTCTACTTAGGACATTGCTTAGTGTCATGACTAAGCAAAAATAAGTCTTTTGTTTCACTTTCTACAACAGAAGCCGAGTATATTGTTGTTGAATCATGTTGTACACAAGTCATTTGTATGAAACACACATTGGAAGATTTACTTGTAAAATATGAGGATCCCATTGTTATACACTATGACAATACAAGTGCTATAAACATATCCAAAAATCGTGTTATGCACTCTAAGGAAAAACATATTCCAATCAAATATCATCTTTTAAGAGAGCAAGTGTCTCAAAAAGTGGTCAAATTGGAGTATATTGATATGAAGGAAACAATTACAGCCATTTTTACTAAGTTGTTACCTGGAGAATCATTTTCCTATCTTATACAGAAATTGGGGGTTATCCCTCATCATTAAAAATTAACTAAAAGGATGAAAACCCTGTCACAGGAAGAGGAGAAATGTTGACGGGAAGGGGGGGGGGGGGGGGGCCCCCCCCGGGGG
>LPNX010519450.1:4474-61182 GCA_001517045.1 Pseudotsuga menziesii
TGAAGACATTGTGTGGAAGAAAGCGCAAACTCCAATGACAGTCCCACAAGGCCAATCCAACAACATTCAGTTTTCAGCGGCAGAAATGGTCCTCAAATGAAAGCACCTGTAATGGTAAAGGTGCCTGTAAACCATATAATAATGTACTTGATACGAAAACATTTTCTAATCAGACAAGATGACATTATGAATCTAAGCGACGGCTTGTGAAATTTAAAAAAAATAAAAATTACCTGGATGACGAGCACTTCCTTTCTTCTATATTTCCAAGAAATGTTTCTGAGGCAGAATCATCCATATTTGCAAAATTATGCTCGAGTGGTGATGAGTTTACATTGCGCAAGAGAAAGGGTGTCAAATGGGTTGCCCTGTTGTCAAATTGATCACTCTGTTGACCTTACTTCATGTCCATTGGATGAGCAGAATTAAGCTCAGTGCTCTTTCATTGAGAGTTTGAAGGTTTTTGATACGAGGTTGGAGCTCTACAACATTTTAGGTTTTGAGAGTAGATTTTACACGTTTCACTAAATTTTCTAGGGTTCCTTCCCTTGTTTTCACTAAATTTGCTGCTTCAAGCAGGTTATGACAAGTCAAAGCAGGAAGAGCTGTTGGGGAAGCTAGGATCTAGCTTTAAGCTTATAGAGTCTGTACTTGGAACTCTGACAAAGTTTAGAGGAATTGTGAGCAAAGAAAACACAGGGAACCTGAACAAACTTTTTTTGAGCTCCTCGTTGCATGGTTTCCCATCACATGTTCATCCAGGGAGTGCAGCTGTGGTCTCTTCTACCCTCTCTGTTGAGGGATTTTTGTATACAATTGAGCAATTTTTTGGAGCAAGAGATGCATCTGGTGGTGTATCATATTCATTTGTTGAAATCTCAAATGGGTCTATGCTCATTTTCACTAAAGCATAGGACCTCATCATTAAGAAAAGTAAAATTGATATCAGCATACAAGTCCTAGCACTCATCTCATTTTCACCTGTATGAGTATTCTTCATAGCTTCACAAAACACTGTACAGAAATTTGGTCGATGCATCATATATTTAACTACTACAGAAAGGAGTTTCAACTTCAACTGCATGTTCTGTGCATCTCCTTCACACAAATTCAACTGATCCAAGCAGCTCTGGAGCAACACAATGCTACCATCCAATCCATATCCTGTAAGCTGCTCAAGAGAACACATAAATGGCATTAACAAACTCGTTTCATTTTATTAAGTGTACATTCAAATGTCCAGTTCAAAATTTGAAGTTTGAATATGCAAAATAAAGGCAAACATGTATCAAAACCATTTTTTTAAATGGATGAGATCTAGAATTAACACTGGGCAGATAAGATGGAAGCACCTATCCTCCATAAAGATTCTCATCACCTGCCCTCTAAACTAGAATTCACACTATCCATAACAAAGTAGATAAGATAAGATAATTATATTAATGTCCAACAAATGACCACAAAAGTGAAATGCAGGCCAGCTGTGATGGAAGTTCTACTGCAACCAGGGAAGAGGACAAATCTGGCTACGTGAATGGAGATCTTCAAAATATTGAAAGCTTGTAATTAATAAATGTTTAATGGATAGAGTTTAGCATACAACTGTGTCTTTGGCATCAGAGGTAGCTAACAGCTCCACATGGAAGCTCGGAGTGGAGGATAGTAGTAGACCTCCAAAATAAACAAATCTCTACACAATAAGAAGAGTGAACCCTAACAGAATCTGAAACTTGTCCACCTCTAAAAGAAGAGAAACTGCAATTCTCAGCAATTGTCTAGTATCTACCATTTGAGAGCAATTCCTTCTCAAGTTTGTTGTTAGTGCTACTGGAATCCTAGACAACTTCACTGATGTTGAGCTCGTTTGGTATACTGTCATAACCTAATTTATGCAGGAAAATTCAATCCACTACAGTGTTCATTCTGACACAACTGTACTCTAAGACATTGCAAGAAATTGAAACAAAAAGCAAGAGATCACATAAAGCCAATTAAATATTATATATCCCATACACTTTCTATAAAGAAAGCAATCTCCCTGATTTTGTAAAAGTTGAGAAAACAATGCATCCCATCAATGTCATCAGAAAAAGGCATTTCTTGTACCATTCTTTCCATGGTACAATGTCTAAGAGCATAAATTGTCAAAGGGTGTCACTTGTCAAGAATAAAAACTTCACCCTCATAATAAAAAAGCATAGCAGAGGTCATAAGCATACCTCGGGCTCTATACCATTAATTATGCAGGGAACAACACTAGCTCTAATCATATTTACTCCGGGTGAGATAATGCAGATATTAGCTTATATCAATATCAGAAATTTCAAATCATTGAGTGTATAGGACTCGAAAACTCAATAAATGGCCATGTGCCAGTGATTATTGTAATGTCTATATTTTGATGGGATTTTGTATCTTTAATGCCCCTTATCAGTTTTTAGCTTTTTGTATTTTGGAAGGGATAGTTATTTATTCCTTTGACCCAATGGAGGTGGCCAACTTCTGCAACCTGTTCTTTTCTGAAAGCGTTCATTATACATGTCATTACATTAATAGATGTATAAGAATCATTTTTAGCAAAACAATTAAGCCAAAAGGAATCAAACTATAATTGTTGGGTAAAAAGCAGACGCAACCTTTGGACTATAAGAAGGTTACATTCAAATGCCTCATATGTCAACATCTTCACAATAACCCATATAAACAATCAATAACATACAGTTCCCCTAGCCTTTCAGCAAGCCAAAAAACAACACTAAGCCCCATCAAACATTGAGCATAGAATCCCAACATTAGACTTGCATACAATATCAATCAGAGGGATTTTAGCACACTGAGAAAATTCCTCAAATGGGTAACACGAGTTCTAAAAACTTTTGTTAACTTTAATGCTTATATTACTATTGCCAGATTACTATTGCCAGATTACTCTTGGGAATAATTACTATTGATTATTCCAAGAGTAATATGAGCACCTATATTAAGCGACTTCATTCTTCGAATCATCATAATGGAATGAATGATTAGAAATGGTTGTTATCAAAGATGGAAGAAAGGATACCTTTGGTGCAATAGTTATATAGAGGTGGAAGATTAATTCTTGTTAAATCAACCCTAAAGGCAATCCCAGTTAACCAGAATACATTGGCCTGTATTCTCAAAATGGAACAAAGGATAAATATTTGGTGCAACAGATAGTTATCTAAAGGTAGAAGATTAATTCTTGTTAAATCAACCCTGGAGGTAATCCTGGTCAACAGGCATACCTTGGCCTATATTCCCAAGCCATTCTGGAGAAAATTTGGGGAACAAGCTACAGATTTCTGTGGTCCTGGATAAGGGGCACAAGAAGGGGCAGTAAGAATCATATATTGACAAACTAAAATAGAGCCATGTGTGAATTTAGGAGACAAGATAAATGTGTTTGGTCCAAAACCAAATTCCTACCGTCTTCAAAGCATTGATAGAAGATGTACCATTCTTCCAAATCCAAATTCCCTCTTCTGGAAACAGTGCCCCCTATCAACATGAAATGTTAAAATGCTTTAAAGTTCAAACATTTCAGCATCAATAAAAAATAAAAACAGAGTGTGCAGGAGCATAAATACAGATGGAAACAGTTAAGACTAACCAATTAGTATCTCATTCAGTAAAAATAAAAAAGATGGATTTATTTGGCCTCTACTTTTTCATGTTGCCAACAATTGTTAAAGAGTATATTGTACATCTACTAGAAATCATGTTAAAGAAATTAAATTTAAAATTAAAGATTCTGAACTAAAGACTCACCAACAGACAAAGTACACTACATGCTTCTTTGGGGCCCAAAGCTAAAGAAGTTGGAGCTGGCACATTCTCTAAAAGGCACTGGAATAATCCTGGTGTCCATCCAAAAATAGGCCAATAGGCTAGAAATGATACAAGAAGATGGCAAACAGCTCCCAGTGCTAGTGTTGAGCTAGCATAAGTAAATGGTAGAACTGTTGTATGAGCAGCTAATTTTGGACTGTAACAACATCGATAACAATTAGTATGCTTAGCATTACCATAAGAATGAACAATTTTAACAAAAATGATGGAGGAAACTGAGTTAACTACTTGATTTCACGATATAGCCATTGTAATGTATCACTGCTGCCTTTGCAATATCTGTCCGACTAACACTAGGATTATAACCAAGGCCTAGAACATGCCAAGACTTATCTAGTGCATAAGTAAGGTTGTAAAAGGTGATCGGCCCAAGTGGCAGGCCGCCTAGCTTCCACAGCTGTCTGTCCTTGTTCTAAGATAAAAAGCATCACACAATAGTCATTTTTAGACAAAAACAAATGCTAATGTCACTTCATTGCAGAAACCACAAATAAAGCACCAGGAAACCAAAAGCAAAATGTCAATGTAGACTTACCAGGTTTTTCCATTTATAGTAGATCCTTGTCATGTCCTGCTTTTTCTGCGACAGTGATCTATCCATAAACTAAATGGGAACCAGAGTTGTGAAGCAACCAGCAATGACATATGGCTTAATAAATGCCCCTTTTGTCTACTGCAAAATGATGAACTTTCCTTGGGGATTGCAACATACAAACAAAGCCAGTCTAAAGGTGAACAGTTTATGGCTCCAGCAAGATTTATACATCATAAAAATTAAAATTTGTACAAAGCAAATATATAACGGAAACATAAGAGCCACAGAACCCCCAAAGTGATAAACACTCAGATTGTCAATTGCCAGGTGTGTCTATTTAGATGTGAGGCCTGTGCTACAAGGAATTTATAATATGGTGTCACATTTTTCACTCTCTCCATGTAAAGGGAAGAAGAAGCATACCAATCACCAAAATAGAGCGACTAGTCTAGTACCTGCAAACATTTAATAAATTAATACACTTAAAGTGGATAACATCACTGTTCAAAACTAAACATGCAGAAACAACAATTTAAATTGAGCGAGAAGGCATCTCTACCAAAAGAAAGATGAACTTTACCAGTAACCTAGGGAATAAATAAATTATAAATGGACGAAAATGTTATAAAACTGATTATAAATGCACAATATATTATAAGGTAGAGCTGGGAGGGAACAACTATCCCATGTAGAGTCTACGATTATGGTTTTTTTCCAAGCCTATAAAATTATAGGCCTCCAACATACTAACATCAATGGTTTCTACCGGCATTGTCTCACTGTACAATATAAGCAAGATGCCTATCACTACCTTTGGTACCAATTCTCCTACCATCCCAGGTCAAAGCATCACAGTAATTCTGAAGAATGCCGTCTTCAAACCAAGGGGGTTCCATGCTCTAGCACAAACTAGAGTATCCACTACTTTACTAGGGCAGTTCCTAGCATACTAAATATTAATTTTCTTCTAATAAATATAAGGAATGCCTGATTTTTCTGAAAGTTGGATGCCATTTGAAGGAGCTTTTGTGGCATTACTGAATCAAGGTTACAAGGGTGGCATACACTAGAAGCCTTCTTTTTACATCTTTAGATTCACCCTTGATAGGCTTGATCAAGGATTTCAGGAGAGGAAAGGAGAGGAGGGTAGGCAGTTCTTACAAACAAAACTGAAGCACTTGCGATTTGACAAAGAGACGCATGAAACTCAGTGAAGCAAAAGCTAAAAATCAATAGAAGTAGACTGAAAGACACTGACAAAGATATGGTTTTTTTTTTTTTTATAGAAAATGACATTGTTTTCTGCTGGAAATTTAGGCTGAGAAATGTATTCTGAAGGCTCTAATCCAGATCCCCTTGAGCTTTGTTTGATGAAGAATCTGGATTCATATGGATACAATCATTTTGACATAGTCTAAAGGATCTCCTCGTCAATACTAAGCATTAAAGTTCAGTTAGAAATAGCAAGGGTTAGTTATTGCAAGTTCAGTTTGGATTCAGATATCTCAAGAGAGGACCTAGGTGTTAAAGTCAACTCAGGACATGGTAAAATTCCTCAATAACAAAGCAAATTATATATGCATTGAATAGTCAGAATTTCATCAGAAAATAGGGGGTAAAATTTTATCAAATATCCATCATTTAGACATCAAAATAGACAAACATTAAATACAATTAAATATACAGTCTACATGCTACCAATGGTCAAAATACATATAAGTTATAAAATCCAGATATATAATAGTATAAAGGTTGCAAAACTAATTAATTTAAAGAGGAAATAGTTTTCTTGTATACATTTTAGAGTCCAAAATCCATAGATGTTGCCAAATGGACCACAGTATGACAGTAAGTACAAGGTCAAGTATAATTAGTGGCAACTTCTAGCTGCATGAATGGGAAGAGCATACAACTGACTCTGATGATGTTAATGACTTTCTATCTAACTTGTTATCTATGTCTCCATCACTGTCTATCCAGTTGAGGTCCTCGTTCATAAAGGTCGACTCCTCTGTCTCAACAATCCACTCTAAAGTTGGATCTACCTCAAACAGTGGGATGGCTTCAATGCTGTTAGACCCTTCCAATTCTTTGCTATGGAGTCGAAGATTGTACTGCACAAACACTAAATCTTCCATATGTTTTTGTGCAAACCTGTTGTGCTTCTTAGAGTGTAGATCCTCAAGCGTAGTCCAGCTATGTTCACATCTGGAAACATTGCATATCTGGCTCAATGCTCTAACCGCGAACCTTTGGAGTACAGGTGTTTCGCTGCCAAAGTTCTCCCACCATAAACCTAGTATATGCCATACGACAATTGTAAAATAATTGTTAAATGAATTTTTTTAAGAACTTAAATCAAAATGAATTTCCATGAAATTAGAATATGCAGATCAAATCATAAGGCAAAGAAAGTTACTTGGTGAAATTCTCTTTCGAAATCGGATAACCACAGCAGAACCAAATAAACCACTGGCATCCCTATACTCCTGAAGTTGCTGAACGATGGAAGCTTGAGTTATATCATCAGGGTACATTCTCTCAATACATTGGAATACACTTTCTGTCAACCTACTATTAACATGTAAGGACTTATCATAAAATAAAGCTGGGTTAAGAAAGTAACTAGCTACATGCAAGGGTTCATAAAACTCAAGCTGCCACCCGAAGTCCATATTTTCACTTACATGTAAGTATTCGTCCTCCCTGCCCTGAAATCTAGCTCGAATGGACTCTTTTGCTGCATCCATAGCCTCATATAATAGCCCATTTGGGCTTTATCCACATCCAGAGCATCATATATATAGCCCATTTGGGCTTTATCCGCATCCACCATCCTAAGCACCTTCACCAAAAGCTCTGAAATAGAGACCACCTCACCAGCATCCCTCCAAAAAGGAAATTGGAAGATAACCTTCTCGACAGCTTTTCCTTCTCTTGTTTTACTATAATGTGAATTATTCCACTCGTCGCTCAGAACCATTCTCTTAAGGTTATACTCATAGGCACAAAGGGATTGCAAGAGGATGAAATTGGTTGCAAAATGACTAATAACAGGGGGAACAAGCTGGGCAATCTCTTTGTTCTCGGTATGTTCCCTCATTAAGTTATAAATCCTTCAATGATTATAAATGTATCTTGTTATAAACTTTGCCTTATCCAGAACAACTTTCACCCATTCGATTTTCCCAACATTCTCTAGCATTAGATCTAGATAATCGGCTACACAAGGAGTCCAAAAAAGAGTGGGGTATTTGTCCATTAGGAGTTTGTCAGCAGCAGCGAAAATTGAAGAAGCATTATCTGATACAAATTGAACAACATGCTAAACCCCCACCTCCAACACAATCGACTCAAACAATTCAAATAGCAATGAGGCACTCTTAACTTGGTCGGAAGCATCCACGTATTTAAGAAAGGAAATGCCTCTTGGACAATAAACAAGAATATCCAAAATGGTCCTGTCCTCGCTATCAGTCCACCTATGAGACATAATCTTGCAGCTTGTCTTCTCCCAAGAAGTGCGGAGCTTGGCAATATTGTCCTTCTCCTCCTGGACAGCCTCTGCTAATATCCTGCCTTTAAGAGCCTCAGGAGAAGGGCCTGTGTAACCAGGGCCACATAGGGCAATCGCATCAATCATGGCTTGAAAATAAGGAGACCTAACAATATTGAAGTCCAGGCCTAAATAAATGCAAAAGTTGAATATGGCTTCATGGGATTTTTGTTCTTGTGTCTTTTCATCGTCGACTATAATGCGTTTCATTTTGAAAAAACTTATGGCTTAGTGGAAGGCAATTCTGGTCTTCTGTTCGTCTCGGTGTAACTCAGATGTAATTTGCAGCTTTTTTTCTCTACAGAATCCTCTGTACCTCCATTGATTTTAATGTTATTCCCTTCTCTCTGTTATAGAATTTGTTTTTTAGCATGAAACAATATAAGCATTTAGATTTGCAGGAGGGAAAATAAGAAAGGAACAATTACCCTTCAGCTTAGTTTGCAGTGCATGCAGCAACCAGGTTGGTTTTGATCGTGTTCCTTCGGTTGTGGCTGATCTCCTCTACAATAAAACGTTGTGATGTTGATACAGAAATGTGGTATTCACCCCTAAAGAGCTCCTCTCCCAACGAAAAATAATGACGGCTCAGACAGACCAAAGTACGCTGAAGGCATGTTTCTACTCAATCCTTCGTTTACTCGAGCCCAAGAAAGGAACTCACAAAAGTTTTAAAGAACTGACACATGAAAAATGAGCAACCAAAAAAAACGCGCGCCATTTTGAGAGAAATTTTCACTTTTTGAGAGAAAGGATCTGTCGGTTAAGTGACGGCCACAAGCGTCGGTTAAGAGACGGATCCATTTTGAAAGAAATTTTCACTTTTGAGAGAAAGGCGCCGTCGCTTAACCGACACTTGTGGCCACATTTACAAAAAAAAATGTATGCTTGTGATTTTTTGTAAGTTTAAAAATATAAATCCACGCGCCGTCAGATTTTGAATCGAAATGTAGTAGTGACTACTGCTGTTTTTGGGAGATCTCTTACTGTTTTTGTGTTGATTCTATCTTAGAGGAAATTGCGGGGTTTTCTCCTTTATGGTTTCCCCGAGGAAAACTCTTTGTGTCTCTTGTCTCTTATGATGTGCTTGTGATTTATTGCTGTGCTTTCTATTCTCTCAGTGAAAAGATCCTAAGATCATAATGCTAGCTTAAATGTGATGAAAAAGTAACAACATTTTTCCACCAAATATCTATATCCATTGCGTCTTAATCATATAAATGGAATATACCCATGGGGGTTAGAGAAATTGGTAATGATTCATTGAGATGAAAAGTTGTAATTGGAAGGTCATGTGTTAAAATCCCCCATGGGTAGTGTTAACAATAAAATTAACACCCTCGAAGATGATGGTATGAAAACATATCTTCTTTTCTCCTGCAACATAAAGACCAGAATTTGGAACAAATTGAGAGCTTTGATCTCTCATCGGACTACTGCTTTCGCAAAGGAAGAAGTATGTGAATACCAAGGTTCTTTGAAATAATTCAATACCAAGACTACTTAAGGATCAAAACCTAGTCACCATAACTCCTGGAGTGGAAATAATACATGGCATATGTATTAATGTACTAAAAACCTGGAAATTCAAGTAAAATGCCCAAAAACTAAGGACAATGGGTTTTATTAACAAAAGATTCAAAAAAGATTCAAAAATATTAACCCCACATTCATGGTGAGTGATTGCAAACACAAATCCCAATGCTATGTAAGAAAGGCATGTGGGAGCAAGGAAGGAGGACAAATTATAGAGAAAGGGCATCTTGGAAGAATCAGAAGATAGATAGAACCTTTCTTGCACTTCATAGTTTCTTTGATCATTGGCATTGATGAAGAGGGATAGTTTAGAGCAAAGGAGAACAGGATTCACCCATTATTTGGTTATAATCACATTCCTTTCAATTTAATATGATGCAATTCAAAGTTCCTCTAAATATTGTGTTTCAATCCATGTTTGTTTCATGTATTTTTGCAACATTTAGTAGATAGATTTCATTCTTTACTTGAATTTTTGTAAGAGCTAGAGGTAAGGAACTAGATAGCTACTACTAATGGAGGCCTAAAGGCCATGGAGGATGGATAAAAAGGATCTTCACCAAATATCATTTTGCAAGAGGTGACCTCCTCCCTTCCCTCTCTCTCTTTCCTTCGAAAAAAGTGTAGAAATTTCAGGAAACTGTCCATTATTGGATATATTCTGTCAAGAGGATTCACCCTCCCTATAGTTAAGGATAGATAGGCTGTAGAAAAATCCATACCATCAAATATACCAATAGAATGGTGACTCTATTGGGGAGTCTAAGGATATTTTCTCTTGAAACAAGGTTTCATGAGAATTCCATCTTTGTTTGGGTGTGTCTTTCATTCTAAATCATTTGATGCATGCTTTTTTTCGTCTTCTGAGGCTTTAAATCAATTCAAGAATATCAAACTAGTATAGCATGGCCTTTACCTAGATAGATATTTATAGATTTGGGCAATATCTGAGGTATCTCTGGGCACACACAGGTTTGTAGCAGTGACAATCGTGTATGCATTGGAGGAACACGCAGGTTTGCAGTAGTGACAATAACATGTACAACAAAAGCGCAAATAATCCTCAGATCATCCTTCTTGTTAAATAAGGATGCAAGCTTATCCCAAACCTTCTTAGGAGTCTTCAATCCATTGATGTGGAAGAGAATATCTCGAGAGATTGAGAGGCACAAGCATCCATAGGCTTCATCAAGCCAATTGAAGTACTTTTCTTTTCCAACATAATGGATTGGCTATGCCTCTACCTCCATTGTAATTCTGAAGAGTTTTTTGGAGTGTAGCTGCATCTCCATGTCCTCCTTCCACTGGTAATAGTTGAAAGGAGTGAGAATCTATATTGGAGGGGCCATCTAGAATGGAGTAAAGAATACTGAGCTACTATAGTGAATGCAGTGAAGGAAACTGAGCTGCTTGTAGCGAATGAAGTGAAAAGGATTGATAAAACTGTAAATCACACAATCAAATAGACAAAATAAGGTCGACAGTCTGCACTTTTGGAATTTCCTTCACATCCATCATAGTTGACTAAGCAAGCTTGATCAACAATTCCTTAACTTGGGATATTAAGTGGTAAATTCTTTGCTTCGGGTGCAGTACTAGAAGGAGAAAATTTGCTAAAAAAAATGGATCCAAGTATGAATCTGTAGTAGGAGAAGTTCCTTGTACTAACAATGCTCTGATACCATGTAAAATTAACCACAAAGATCTATGGGCCAACACACAACTCACAAGAAAGATCGCACAATTTTACTCATAAATTGAAGAATGAAACAGTGCCAAAATGGCTTGCAACTATGAAAGCTTTCATTAATCAAAATTAATTAGATAGTTATTTACAATGAAGTACAATGGCTAAATAGTCACATCCAATTTGAATCCATGTGAGGAAATTCGAATTGGTTGGACTCAACTTGACTGAATGATTAACTGACCTTGTCTAAATCATTATTGGAGTTCAAAATCCAAACTCAAGTGTCTAATTCAGTGTTGACTAGTCTAACTAACTGAGGTAGGTCAATAAACGCACCTCACTTGCATGACGCCATGAAATCCTAGTGCTTACTGAATAGTGTTGGCATGGGTTTTGGTAAGTGAGTTATGCAGTGTTGTGGCAGCTACGCAAGCTCACGCGGTACCGCGCAAGGCCGGATCAACACGATGGGTGGAAAAATAACTGTTTTGAATATTTTATATATTATTTGACCAAGTTTTGTCACAATAGGTCACTAGCAGTTATAAGTTAGTTAGAAGTGGACCTTCAATGTAAAGGCGCAAGCCTATTTATAGAACTAGTTTTGCAATTAAATAGGTAGAGTAGCATGAGCATGATCTGAGGATTGGTATTATCTAGAACATGATTGTTGAATTTCCTATTGTATTTGCAATCTATATGGGTTTTTCCTGATGTATTCAGCCTTTGGTTTTGGAGCAGAATTGTGTATTTTGGATCCTTTGCGTAAGATTAATATGATATGACAGTTGTTGCACAAATCTTTTCTTTTATTCCTATTGTGATCTAATCTTTTATGATGTTACGATCTATTTTATAAATGATGCTACAATCTGTTATAATGTCGCCATGGTCTGTTCCAGTTCCGTTATATTGATGTTGATGCGATCTATTTTAAGTCTGTTACATTTTTGTTAGGAGTTGATGATGCTGTTGCACTAGTGATAGTGTGACAAATGCACGATGCACTCTACAGTTGTGGAAATGATTTAATGTCGACTACATAGTTCTTGATCTAGTTGTTATGGTGTCTCCCCGTCGGATCCCCATATCCTCCGTCCTCACTGCCAAAAACTCGATTTCGATATCTCTCCCTTGAACATCTCGGGTGAGACTTCATCCACTCTGCGGATGTTGCTGGGTAGGGTAAAAATTGTCCGGGTTGGTGCTCAAGGATATCGTGCTGGTTGGGCATCGACAAAGTGAGAACCCCTATTAGTGAGGCTTTGTTGGTGGGTTTCTCCAACAAATGGTTCCATTGCTGGGACCGAGTTACAATTAAGAGGAGGAAATGTTTTGGCATCTGAATCGACAGGAGATCGAAGGGTGGTTTGATCTAAAGTTACAGGAGTTTATTGAAGCCAAAAATTAGAATCCAAATCTTTTGATGGGCCATTGGTTGGATAGATATATCCATTATGGTCCTCACGAATGGTTCTTTTGTGACTTTATTGTCCTCTTGCATCAGTGGATAGAAAATTTCACTTCTAAGAAAACAAAAATCCAAGGAGGAGAGCCAACCTCCCAGACCCCGGAGCTAATCCAGGAATTACAAGAAATAGACAATAAGGTGTTGCAGTCTATTGAAGCATGGCTAGACAATATCCTGGAAGGATACATTACTGAGTTTGTACTCGAAACTGTTAGATTTTTATCATTCAAGCTAGAATTATATTAGGATATTTAATTGAGAGAATAACAAGCACAGCAATCAAACACAAGAGACAATGAACACAATGTTTTTCCTTAGGGAAACCATAAATGGAGAAAAACCCACAAATTCCTTAGAGATAGAATTAGCACCAAAATTAAAACCCCAAAACAATAAAATGATCTCTCGACAGCAGTAGTCTCTTTCTTTCTAGCCCCATCATCTTCTTCTTCCTCAGCTGTGTGATACAACTAAGTGTGAGTGAGTGTATGATAAATAGAGAGGCTCACTCTCTATTTGTACTAATTCCTGACTTGACAATAAATCACTAGTTCCGACTTCTCTAGGAGAGTCTAATAACCCTAGGGCCCCGCAACTGTGGGGAATTTAACCCTTGATCAATAGAAGGGTTACCCACAGTGACTTGACATGACTTGTTTACATTATTGAATCTCCTGATAGGAACATCAGGGCATGAAATGACACAAATACATTACAGACACTTCCTAGAATAAACATTGGGGTACAATACATAATATATATGGATGAATACATTCCAAAGTTACAAATACATCAACACTCCCTCTTAACTAGGAAGGTATTCTCTCGACACAATTTTTCAGCACTGGTCTTCTTCTCTGTATCAACTAGATCATCTCATCATCTTCATTTTCAAGTCATATTCATCTTGGATCTGGATCATCACTCAATCTGGATCATCACTCAATTTGGATCATCATAGGGACATGATCACTGGATCTGGATCATCACTCGATCTGGATCATCACTGCCGGATCATCATCACTAGATATGGATCATCACTAGGTCATCATCATAGGTGCTATCTCATGATTCTTCTCATCACAAGAAGTTCTACAAAGCCAGCCCCTTTTCATGCTGGTTGTATGCCTTTCCTACATGTAGGTCCTCTTTAGCGCTTATATCTGACCCTATGTTAGAATGGCCGACACTCACATCTGACCATGAGAGGAACACATCCAACACCATGTCAGAAAGGCATAGTACTTACATTCACCAGCATGATAGGACACAACTACTATCATCTGTGAAAAGGCATGACACTCACATCCACCAGCATGGTAGGACACACCTACTACCATCTGTAGAAAGGCATAGCACTTACAATCACCAGCATGGTAGGACACACCTACTACCATCTGTGAAAAGGTGCAGCACTCACATCCACTAGCATGATAGGACACAACTACTATCATATGTGGAAAGGCACAACACTTACAATAACCAACATGATAGGACAAAACTACTATCATATGTGAAAAGGCATCGCACTCACATCCACCAGCATGGTAGGACACACTTACTACCTTCTGTCGAAAGGCACAACCCTTATAGTCACCAACATGGTAGGACACACCTACTACCATATGTGAAAAGGCTCAGCACTTACATCCACCAGCATGATAGGACACAACTACTATCATTTGTGGAAATACTTGGCACTCACATCTGCCAGCATGATAGGAAACACCTACTATCATATGTGGAAAGGAATGGCACTCACATCCACCAGCATGATAGGACACAACTACTATCATCTGTGGAAAGGTACAGCACTTACAATCACCAACATGATAGGACACAACTACTATCATTTTTTAAAAGGCGCGGCACTCACATCCACCAGCATGGTAGGACACACCTACTACCATCTGTGGAAAGGCACAGCACTTGCAATCACCATCATGGTAGGACACACCTACTACCTTCTGTGAAAAGGCTCAGCACTCACATCCACCAGCATGATAGGACACAACTACTATCATCTATGGAAAGGCTCAGCACTCACATATGATCATGTGGTAACCAATACTACAGTCACATCAGAATGGCCCTCAGCCTCGGGCTAAGGATTCCTGGTAACTGACCAAGTACCTCCATTCTCCCAGAGAATGGAATTCAACACTTATATTTGACCATGTAAGAACCAATACTAGAGTCACATAAGAATGGCTCAACACTCATATCAGAATGGGAAGGAACCAATCCTCTCACCATGATAGAATGGCTCAGCCCTTACATCTGACCATGGAAGGAACCAATCCTCTCACCATGTCAGAATGGCTCATGGAATCATCACTTCCCCTTGTAGGAAACCTTGATCTGGAGAACACCAAGATTCTCCCTGAAGTACTCAAACTTCACTCTGGCCAATGGCTTCATCAACACATTAGCTATCTGTTCGTTCATTGCAACATACTGGAGCTTCACTACTCCTCTCTGCACCATATCTCTGATATAGTGATACTTGATCTTGATATGCTTCGACTTGTCATGGAACACTGGGTTCTCTGATAAATTCAAAAAACTCTGGTTGTCGCAATATATACAAGTAGCATCAAGCTAGATATAAAATAAATCACACAGTAGCTTCCTCAACCATACTGCCTCGCAACTAGATGAACAAGTTGTGACATACTCTGCTTCAGCTTTACTCAGTGCCACACAAGACTGTTTCCTGCTAAACCAAGAGATCACACCTGATCCCATACTGAAGCAGCACCCTGAAGTGCTCTTCTTATCGATGGAACTACATGCCCAATCTAAATCAACATAACCCTCTAGGTTAATCTTCTGATTCACCTCATACTTGATCCCATAATCAACTATACCCCTTAGGTACCTCAGAATATGCTTTGCAACAATAAAGTGAACATGTCTAAGATCTATTAAGAACTAGCTCAAGGTGTTCACAGCAAAGCAAATATCTGGTCTGATATTCGTCAGGTAAATTAAGGACCCAATCATCTGATGATACATCATAGCATCAACCGATTCTGATGAAGCATTGCTCAATAGCTTCAGGTTCGATACCATAGGTGTGGTCATGGCCTTGCAATCCATCATCCTGGATCTCTTTAGGATATCTACTGCATACTTTCCTTATACAAGGAAGATTCCATCCGCATTCTGCCACACCTACATGCCTAGAAAATAGTGCATCATACCCAATTCTTTCATTTCAAACTCGGCAGTAAGCTTCCTCTTTGTATCAACAATCAACCCATCCATACCTGTTACAAATAGATCATCTACATAAAATAGGAGTAACATTAGATTACCATCTTCAACCTTGTAGTAAAGGTTTGAATCTGCTTTATTCTTGGTAAAGCCCAAACTACATAAAAAGTTGCCAATTCTACCGTACCATGTCTTGGGTGCCTGTTTCAAACTGTACAGAGTTTTCTTCAATTTAAACACATGAGACTCTCTATCATGTGTCCCAAAACCGAGTGGCTGCTCCACATACACTTCCTCTTCCACTACACCATTCAAGAAAGTAGTCTTGACATCCACCTAGTGTATCTTCCATTTTATCACTACAGCCAGTGTAAGTACTGATCTGATGGAAGTGTATCTAGCTATAGGTGCAAAATATTCTTCATAATCTATTCCTTCTTTCTGGCAGAAGCCACAAGCCACAAATTTTTCTTTATATTTCTCTATGCTGCCATCTGTAGCATGCTTGATCTTGTAGATCCATTTGGAAGTTACAATAGACTTCCCTTCTGGTCTTGGGACAATATCCTAGACATCATTCTTCATGATCAATTGATACTCTTCGATCATAGCATCCTTCCATTATTTCCTTTCTACAATTTCTTCATAGTTGGAAGGTTCTTTGTCGATGAAGTCACATAATAAGGCTACATACCCAGAGCAGGACCTGGTCCTTTTTCTTTCTTTGTGATTTTATTCGGGAGCCCCATATCTTTTTGCACCTTGGATATCTTCTCGTACCCAAGCAGGTTTCCTCTTGTGAGGATTCTTCTCTTGAGGTAGATCTACATGTTCTTGAGGTTCTTCTAATTCTCGTTCTTCTTCTTGAATTTATTTATTCATGGTTGTGTCATAAATTCTGGGTGCTTCTGTTTCTTTAAGTCCTTCAGCGGGTCTCTTTCTGGATTTGTTGTAAGCTGAGTCTTTGTCAAACGTTACATCCCTGATAATGTCAATATTCTTGAATCCTATGAAGTATATTCTGTAATCCTTCGAGCTTTCAGAGTATCCCACAAATATACCCTTCCTTCCTGAAGGATATAGCTTTGTCCTCTTTTCTTTCAGAATGTGTATGTATACTGGACAGCCGAATATTCTTAGTTGGATGACTTCTATTTTCTTGCGGAGAAGACTTCTTTAGGGGTCTTGTTCTCGAGTACTCTGTGTGGAGTATGGTTCTGTACATATACCATAGTTCTGGCAGATTCTACCCATAGATGCATGGGAATATCTTGATCATGAAGCATGGCCCTTGTGGCTTCCATAATCATTCTATTCTTCCTTTCAGCAACCCCATTCTGTTGTGGATTATATGGAGTAGTTAACTCCCTCTTAATCCCTGATCTTTGCATAATGCTTTGAATTCATTTGATGTGAATTCTCCACCATTATCTAATCGAAAGGTTTTGATCTTATTTTCTGTATGGTTCTTGATCAAGGCTTTGAATTCCTTGAACTTGCTGAATACTTCATCTTTTTTCTTCAAGAAGTATATCCATGTCTTCCTAGAAAAACCATTAATAAAAGAAACAAAGTATACATATCTGCTTAATGAAGTAGATGACATAGGACCACATACATCGGAGTGAATGATTTCCAAGATTCCTTTTTCCTTGATCTCACTACTTGGAAATGACTTCTTTGTGTTCTTTCTTTTCGCACATCCTTTGCAGACACTGTCATGTTTTGACTAGATTTTTGGAAGTCCCTCAACAACTTTGCTTGCAAGAGGTAGAGCTCTGTAGTGCACATGTGCAAGCCTTCTACCCCAAAGTTCATTTGGCTCTACTGTGTCATGGATCAAGGCTTGTACTAAATGGCCCGTCAATTTGTATAGATCTCCCTCTTGTTCCCCAATTACTACTGCATCATCAATAGTCTTTCCCTTTGGCCACATGAGAGCTTGGACATTCACAAATGAAACCCTCATTCCTTTTTCATCCAATGTAGATATGGAGAGGAGGTTCTTCTTTAGTCCTGGTACAAACAATAAATCCTTCATTGTCATATACTTTCTAGAGTCTAGATGATAGGAGGATTCCCCACTACCTTTTATTGGATACTGGTAGTCATCTCCAAGTTTCACCTTGTGGGTTGATTCATGTTTTAATAGTTTCACAAAGGATTCTTTCAATCCTGTCATATGTTTGTAATCCCCACTCTCTATAATCCAATCATTGCTTCCATGTGTGATGTTTCTCGTGAGAGCGAAAATCAAGACATATTCTTCATCACTTGAAGAATCATCACTTTCTTGTCTAATTCTCTTTGTGGAAGGTTCATCATCCTCTACAGCATGAGCATTATGTCTTCTCTTGTTTCCCTTCTTCTTGTGAGAGACATTTTTGTTTCTAGGACCTCCTCTAGCATAGTGTCCTACTTCATCACATGTATAAAATATGATTCGAGACAAATCTTTTCTAGTGTTACTTTTATGGAAGTGCTTACCTCTAGGGTGATGAGACCTTCTTTTTATTTTCTTGGAGTGTACTGTGAGAGCTTGATATTTAATTCCCATATTTTCTTCTCGAGCTGCTATCCAAGATTCTTCTTAAGAGTGTTCTTCCCATACTCTGCTAAATTTGACTAGCTTCTTTCTGGCACATATCCCTTGAATAAAGGAGTCCCATGATCTAGGGAGACCATTCAAGGTCGTCATTACAATCTCTGCATTCTCCACTTCTTCATCCACTTCTTCAAGTTTTTCTTTGATTTAGGAGACCCTTGTGAATTATGACTATATGGTCTCCACATTCTAGATCTTCACATTCTTCAACTGGTTCCTCAAAGTCATCTTTCGGTTTATGTTCTTTCCTTCAAACAGTTTGGTTAGGGAATCAAACATAGATTTAGGTGTCTTTAGGGAGGACACCTGTGGTATGAGGTGATCCTTTATTGAATCAAAAATAATCATCTTAGCCATGACCAAATTATTTTTGTGTAAGGCCTTATCCTCATCTCCCTCTAGAACTAGAACCTCCTCATTGATGTAGGAGTCCAACTCATTTTCTTCCAGGACCAGGGAGATCCTATACTTCAAGGATCAAAAGTTATTAGCTCCCTCAATCTTTTCATCAAGCTTGGTATGATGATACATCTCAACTGAGAACCTCAAATCGAAATACAAAAGATTTATATCTTACCAAGTTAAGATGTCGGATCTGGAGCTGGAGCTGAAATTGTGTAGAGCTGGTTCAGGAGCAGATTAGGGTTTGAATTTTTCGGAGTTCTGTCCAACCAAAAACTTTGATATTGATCTCTAAACTTTGATTTTGAGGAGGAGATCAATCCAGGACTAGTCTCACTCAAAAATTCCAATTCTGTGGAAAGCCCTAATTTTCGGCAATAGTGTCGGGTCAAAAACTAAAAATGCTCCGAATCAGATTCTGCTTCGATGAAAAGATGTACCCTAGAGAGGAGAGTTAGCCCAACCTTCTTTTGCTGAAAATATGTGGAGAGAGATCCAAAAAGTAGGAATCCCTAGTTTTTTTAGCTGCATAGTGTCTTGTTCTCATGTTAGCTCTTATACCATGTTAGATTTTTATCATTCAAGTTAGCATTATATTAGGATCTTTAACTAAGAGAATAGCAAGCACAACAATCAAACACAAGAGACAATGAACGCAATGTTTTTCCTCAGGGAAACCATAAATGGAGAAAACCCCACAACTTCCTCAGAGATAGAATCAACACCAAAAGTAAAACCCCAAAACAGTAAGATGATCTCTCGACAGTAGTAGTCTCTTTATTCCTATCCCTAACAACTTCCTCTCCCTCAGTTATGTGCTACAACTGAGTGTGAGTGAGTGTATGATAAATGGAGAGGCTCACTCTCTACTTATACTAATTCCTGACTTGACAATAACTCACTAGGTCCAACTTCTCTAGGAGAGTCTAATAACCCTAGGGCCCTGCAACTGCGGGGACTTTAACCGTCGATCAATAGGAGGGTTACCCACAATGACTTGAGATGAATTGTTTACATTATTAAATCTCCTGATAGGAACATCGGGGCATGACATCACTCAAATTAATTACAGACACTTACCAGAATAAACATCGGGCTACAATACATAAGATATACAGATGAATACATTCTGAAGTTACAAATACATCAACAGACACCAATAAGTCATTTAGCGAAGTCAAAAGGGAATTCTTCAGTGAACCACGAGGAATATTCTTGATGTCGCTGTAGTTGTCAATTAAGCAGTTGATCTGTGAAAAAAGGTATTCTAAATATGGACCAAGAGTAGTGGAACTCTGATGTGCAGAGGATGTAGGAACCATGACGAAAGGGGGGAGACGCATGGAAAGGTAAGGGGTAGATGGGCATGATTTCTGGTGATAATGTGAAGTTCGTTGAGGAAACAAGTGGTTGCACAAGGGGAGGAGAAAGGTTTCAATATAAGAGGTAAAGGACAGGAGAATATCCTACTGTGATCAAAGTGAGATGCTATGAGAAACAACCACACGGGATGAAGAAACCTTTTTGTGACGATGAGGACAACCAAGCCCAGGTTACACCTGAAAAGATGACAGGATCAAACCTCAACAGTAATGTACCCACACCTCCATGCACTACTCCACCTCAAGGAATAACCACACATTCTGCATTGACTTGCCCAATGTGGATGACGACGAAATGAAGCTACCAATATTTCATCGAAATAGCACTGACGACCCAGACCAATATTAATTCTTGTGTGGAGCAATCTATACCACCTGACAGACCATAGACGATGATGTCGAGACAATCCAGCTAGCAACTACTCTTAGAAGTTGTGCATTGGAATGGTTCATGACATTCATGTGGATTCCTCAGAGAGGTATCACAAAAACATTGGATGAGATTCAAACGGGGTTATTTGAAGAATTCAAGAAGCCGAAGTATGAGGCTTAGTACATTACTAAATTGAAAGAGATCAAACAGTTCCCCAATGAGATGATTTGGGATTTTGATTGGCTATTTAATACATTAATGGCTCGGGTTAGTTTTCATGTGAGTGATGTTTAGCATAATGGGTGGTTCATTTCCACACTTGTCCCGCATATCAGGTAACCGTTAATGCAGAAAAAGGTTGCAACATAGAGCGAAGCTCTGGAGACCATGATGAAATTGGAGGCATCGTTAGTAGGTGAATCTGAGGTCAAAATGAACTAGATTCAAGCATAGTTGTCCAATATAACGCTCCAAATACAAGATATCAAGAAGTCCAAGGAATATCGTAATGACATACCAAGGACATATGTCCGACATTTCGGAATTATTTGCTTTCAGGAGCCCCAAACCCATTGAGCTGTGCCAGTATACCATGGTGTCGCATATGTCAGGTCTATGGGCATCGACCTGAGAACTGTGATCACATGTAGAAGATGGTTACCAAGGCAAAAAACATGTACTATACATTTTTTCAGTCGGTAGGACATGATGACAAAAACTGTCGAGCTTACGATATGATCCAAGAAAGGACCTATGATTCATATTTTGTGAAAGTTGAGGACCCTTGGGCAAATCAAGCACATCCATAAGTGGTACAACCAACACCACAGGTGCAGTATACATTAGCACCCCAAATGTAGTTTATCCCTATGTAATCATAGCAACAATTTACAATGCAGCCACAGTTTGCACCTCAACCACAGATTGTATCACAACCGCAGTATGCACTGCGACCACAATATAATCAGGTGTCGCTCATTTAGTCTCAACCGTAATATGTTCAATATGTACATTGTGTCCAGCAGGAACCAAACCCACTGCAGTAGCAGATACATCAACCATAGTTTAAGCAAGGAGGAGTTCGAGGAGGAGGCTTCGGTCGAGGAGATAGATGAGGTCACGAATCAATCCAATGTTATACTTGTGGATTATTTGGGCATTATTAGAGGGAGTGCCATCATGTGCAGTGTCCATACTATGTGGCCAGTGATCATAATGTTGAAAACTGCCCTCAGTTGATTGCAAAATGGCAAGACAGAAACATTCCTCAATTGCAGAACGTCTAGAATCAAAATCATCCTATGTTCCAAGTACAACACCAATTTATAATGAAGAACTAGATCCCACCGTAGACTCAGACTCAGAACCCGCCTTAGACTTAGAACTAGGTGATGAATCAGCCATTGAATCAGACACACAAACAAATGGTGGGCGACACACAAACAAATGATCCATGACTAGGAATAGTGCCGCAGATTGATGATGGTGCGCTTCGGCGATATGATGGATGGAATGATCCCACTAGTCATTTGATCAAGTGTCATACTTTATGGGCATCATGACTCCAAGATGAATGGGTCCATGCTTTTGTTCACACTCTGGAACAGATGTCGAGATCCTGGTATCTAGCGGTAGAGTTGTGTAGAAATATCTCCACTTGGGAGGAGTTGTTTATTTTCTTTGCGCAGATGTTTCATTTTCAGGATGCCAACCAAAAGTTATGTAATGTTTTAAACATCATTCGTGATGTAGTACTAAATTTCATCCCTGTCACATACCCATTTGATCCACATCCGCACTTCTCCATCCAATCCATGATGACATGCTACAACTTGTCTGGTGAACCTGAAGATGACAATGAGTTGCAAAATGTCAATATTCCAGAGACTGAAGGAATTCATGATGTCACAGCCCCAGACATACTAATGGACTCGATGAGTCAACCACTAAGGATCCAGAAAGTCAACAGTGGGTCGACAGAGAACCCAAAATTTTCCAATGTTGGAGACTATTGGGATGAGGAAACCATGGCCAAGATCACGGACCTACTACATGAATTTCAGGACCTTTTTTGACACGGTTTTCAAAAATGAAGGGAATTTTAGGACACCTATGTGAAATGAAAATCCTATTGAAACTAGATGCCAAACCTGTGCGACAAAGGGTGTATCAATTGAACCCACAATACAAGGACCGTGTGAAGGTAGAGATAGACCAGATGCTTGATGTTGGGATCATTGAGCTTGTCGAAGAATCTGAGTGGATAAGTCCTATGGTGGTCCAGGATAAAGGACAAGAGAAATCTCCATTTGCGTTGACCTAAGGAAGTTGAATGATGCATGTGTACATGACCCATTCCTGACCCCTTTTATAGGTGAAGTTCTTGAAGGTGTAGGTGGCCACGAGATGTATTCTTTCACAGATGGATTTTCAGGATACCACCAGATCCAGATTGCAATGGAGGATCGCCATAAGACTATGTTTGTCACTGAGTGGGGCTATTTTCAATATATAGTCATTCCTTTTGGGCTGAAAAATGCACCAACTGTATTTTCTTGGGTAGTTGTTGTTGTATTTAAGGAATTTATTCAAAAAAATTTGCAGGTGTATATGGATGATTGGACAGTCGATGGCCTAATTAGGTACCATATTGACAACTTGTGAATGATTCTAGAAAGGTGTCAATAGCATCATATCGCATTAAAATATAAGAAGTGTATGTTATGTGCACCGTTTGGCATACTAATTAGGCACATAGTATGCAATGAAGGTCTATTGGTTGATCTGGTGAAGATCCTATTAATCCTTAGTTTACCACAGCCGATGAATGTGAATATGCTTTGGGAAACGTTGGGGCATATGGGATAATATCACAAGTTTATCAAAGGATACACTGCGATTACTTCCCCCGTGGAGAAACTACTAAAAAAGGATGCAGCATATGAATGGACTAAGGAATGTTAAGGAAGTTTTGATACTTTGAAGGCCAAGATCGCCTTTGGGCGCATACTGGTCTTTCCTGAGGAATAAGGAGTTCCATGTACATGTCGATTAATCCGTTAGATCTCAACTTGAGTGCATTAAAATTTTGTTGTAAAAGAATGCGTTCAACATGTTAATTAATGGAACAACATTAATAGAAATTAAATGCTCAGAACAGAAAAGGGGAAAAACACACTGATAATCAGATATACGAAAGAAAAACACAGAATCAGAGAGTCACAAATCGAAGTTGATAACAGAGTTCACCGCCTCAACTGGGCTGCATCTCTGGGTCCCTCTCCAATGGGTACTAATCCAATTAATCTCTTAAGAATAGTACAAAATGGTTATAAAATCAACTTCAGCAAATGTAAATAGAATTCTGTACAAACTCTTTAAGACCTCTCTTCTGGAAATTACAATTAGCATTCAAAGACAAAGAAAGCTAAAATATAATAGAGAATGTCGACTTCTACATCCCAACGTTTGGAAACTTCGCAGCAAAATATTTCTAAGCTACTCATAACAGAGAAACGATGCTCTGCACTCTAAAACAACATGTGTCTCTCCACTCTGTCTATTCCCTCTCTGCTGCCCTCCTGAACGGTGTATGGCATCCTCTATTTAAGCGTTTAGCGAGAGGATAAGTAACGGGTTTGATTCGTCCGCTATAGTTGTTATTTTCTTGATTATCATTACAACCATATGCTAACTAAACCATGCAATCCTTCCAAATCTCTGCCCAAGCATTATGTTACCACGACGTTCCATATCCTCGAAACGTTGCAACCAACTCCATGCTCATACGCTACCTTACAACACGTTGCAACGACCTCCACTGGGCTATGCCACATGTAACGTAACCATTTGATGTCACCATTAACTTCGTAGCATATAAATGTCATGGCATATAAGGACTTCGTCATATACTCGATCCGTTGTCGCAGCATACAAATTTCACAGTGTATGCCTAACCTCCACGGACCATTCGATGCTCACTTGATGGTGCACAACTGCACGGCTCCTACATAACTGCACGACATGCGATAAGTTGCGCGGCATGTGATAAGTTGCGTAGCATGCGATAAGTTGCACGACATGCGATAATCTATGCGGCATGTGCATATAATGGCTAGCATATGAGTTAAAACCATAGATTAACTACTATTGTACCATATTGGATCAGTGTAATTTTTTAAGATGAATAATCCACCAGATCATTCCTCCCCATTGGAGAGCTTTTGTACCACCAAAATCTTGAATCATTTGGCAAGTAAGTGAGGGTACATCTCCCTCACTTTTCTAATCTCGATCCATTTTTCTTTTCTAGGATGCATGCCTTTCAGGCCCACTCAAAGGTACTCAGCATTCCCGCTTCGTGAAGTCCTTACATTTCTATCAATAATAACATCATCCTGCAACTCTTTCATGTATTCAGGTGCCAAATCATCAACTAAAGGAATCTGCACGATAGTTTCCTCATCCATGATCATAGGAGGCTCATACAGTTTAAGATTCTCAACATTGATAACTGAATAAATTTGCATGTATGGAGGTAAATTCAAGCGAAAAGCATTAGTACCGATCTTTTCCAAGATCTCAAAAGGACCATATCTGATAGGATTAAGCTTTTTAACTTCACCTTTCATTCGTTCTTTGGTGATATGTAACCAAACTCTGTCACCAACCTGAAATTCATGATCAACTCGATGCTTGTCATGCCAGGCTTTGTACTTTGCTTGGCTCTTCTCCAACTGTTCATGAACTGCTTGCTGCACCACTTGGATTCTCTAAATGAACTTTAAAGATTTATTTGCATCATGATTTCCATCCACTGCATCTTTGCCAAAAGAAAAGTCCATCGGTGTTTTTGGCAGATAACCAAAACAAGTTTCAAAAGGAGATATTTTCGTGGAAGAATGAACTGCATGATTGTAAGCATGATGTATATACTACAACTACTCATCCCAAATTTTAGGATGTTTACTACAATACCCTCTGAGCAGCTGAATCACTGTTATGTTTACTACCTCTGTTTGCCCATCGCTCTGTGGATGAAAAGCTGTACTCTTCTTAATTTTAGTATCCATAAGCTCCCATCAAGTTTACCAGAATTCTCCCAAGAACCAGGAATCCCGATCAGATACAATAGACATGGGTAGCCCAAAATGTACCCAAACATTCTGAAAGAAAAGATGAGTTGTTTGTTCAACAGTGATCTGTTTTTTACATGTCATTAAGATACACATTTTGCTGAATCTATCCACAACAACATATAGGTAATCATGCCCTTTTCTAGACATAGGTAGTCCCCCTACAAAGTCCATAGAAATTCTTTCCCAGGGACGAGAAGAAACTGGAAGAGGTATGTACAAACCCAATTTCCTATTGCTAGGCTTACTCGTTGCACACATAACACAACCTCTTATGTATTTAGCTAGATTTTCTTACATCTGAGGCCAATAACAATGATTCTGCAATAATGATAGTGTTTTACTTACACCAAAATGTCCTGCAATCAATGAACTATGTGCTTCTCGAATCACATGTACTCTCTCTTTCTCTGGAATACAAAGTTTACCAAGATGATACAAGAGTTGATTATGCACATAATAGTTCTCTTCCTGTTTACCATGTGTTAGTGATGCATATACTTTCTTAAAATCTTTATCTTCTGCATACTGTTCAATATAACTTTCATGTGTTAATGAACTGTTTTGAAGAATGATTGAATCATTTGTAGGAGGCCTTGATAACATGTCTACTACCTTATTATGAATTCCCTTTTTGTACTTAATTACGAGATGAAACTATTGTAAGAACCCCATCCATCTTAAATGCCTACTTTGTTGTATTTTAGTTTGAGATTGTAAATATTGAAGTGGCTGATGATCAGTATGTATGACTGTTTCTTTTCCCATGATAAAATGTTTCCACTTCTTCACACTCTGAGCTAAATCATACAACTCTTTGTCATAAGTCGGATAGTTACTTACCGCGGTAGAGAACATTTCTGAATGGTAACAGACTGGATTCCTTCCTTGCATCAAAACAGCTCCCATGGCAAACCTGCTGGCATCGGTTTCGATCGCAAATGGATATTGCAAATATGGCAACGTCAGAACTGGGGTTGTGCTAATCCTTTCCTTCAAAGTGTCAAAGGTTCTCTGATGCTTGCCTCCCCACTGGAAAATCTCTTTGACGCTTGTCAACGCATGTAATGGCATAGCAATGGAAGAAAACCCAGAAATGAATTTCCTCCAATACTGAACCGCACCCAGAAAAATTCTGACTTCAGTAACGGTGTTAGGCCATGGCCATTTTACAATGACAACAACCTTGGTTGGGTCCACTCGTAGGTGGCCTCTACCAATAATATGGCCCAGATATACTAAAGAAGTTTTAGCAAATTCACATTTGGACATCTTTATATAAAGCTTCTCCTTCTTCAGTACATCTAAAACTGTCTTCACATGTACAATATGCTCTTCCCATGTTTTTCTAAACACAAGGATATCATCCAGATATACAATTACAAAATCATCAATGAATGAACGAAAGACATCATTCATGACCCGCATGAAAGTAGCAGGTGCGTTACAGAGCCCGAAAGGCATCACAAGCCATTCATACGAACCCTGTTTTGTTTTAAAAGCTGTTTTCCAAGCATCATTTTCAGCAACACGGATTTTATGATACCCACTACGCAGATCTAATTTTGTAAAGTAAGTTGCATGTTTCAACTGATCAAGAAAATCATCAATGCGAGGAAGAGGATACCTGTTTTTAATGGTGATTTTGTTAAGGGCCCTATAGTCGATACACATCCTCGAATACCCATCCTTCTTTGGAACCAAGACTATAGGAGAGCCACAAGGAGAAGTGCTTGGCCGGATGACCCCCTTCTCAATCAACTCCTGAACCTGCTTCTTGATTTCCTCATTCTGCATCATAGACATCCGGTACATAGCTATGTTCAGGAGTGGCACATCCTGCTGCAAATGTATCTCATGCTGAATCTCGCTCTTTGGTGGTAACCCTTTCAGATCTTGAAACAAATCATCATACTCAGAAATGATTTCAATCAGTTCAGATTTACGCTTAGGGTCACACCCTTCAAAAGATTTAGAGATCTCATCATTTTTCAACTTAACCATCATTAACACAAAATTCTTACTATCATTTACCAACCTCTTCATTTGTCCTACAGAGACTATTGCTAGATTGGTTTTTATATTATGTGCTCGTACAATATATTCTACATCATCTTTAAAAAGATGATACTTATTCTGCTCTCTATAAAAGACTGCTTTCCGGTCACACAAATATGGACTCCCAAGTACAATTCCACAAATTTCAAGTGGTACTACATCTAGTTCTACCTCATCCATAAACTTTTCAGTGATTGCAAATTTCAAAACACATTTCTTTGTAACTTGCAATTGTGTATCATTAGTAACCCAACCAAGAGGATAGGTTTTTTCATGAGGCATAGTAACTAAATGCAATTTCTTAACCACTTCTTCTGATATCAAATTTACTTGTGAACCACTATCAAACAATGTATCAATCTTTGTGTGATTTGTAATGACATGAATATGAAACGGTGCACTTCTATTTTTATCATTTTGCTTAGAAGTAGATGGCAAACTTGTACTTGCACTAGAACTCGATTTTGCATCAATGGAAAGTGAGATAATTTTATTCTTACCCTAGATTCTGACGGCTGTAACCTTTGTTTCATCACCTCAGTCGGATCCTAAGTCTTGAATAACTGCTGCAGTAGCTTTTTCTTTGCCTTTATATTTGTTCCCTCCGTACTTCTTTGGCCTTAACTCCGGATGAATTTTCCAACACTTAGAGACATCATGTCCCTTCTGACAATGCGAACATGTAGGCTTTTCACCCTCTTTCTTAATGGTAGCCATCTTCTTTTGTCCTTTTGATTTGCTATCAAATTTACAATATTTCTTCACAAAAGTATCATTAGCATGCTTCCCCCTAGCTTCTAAATGTGTATCTTGAACACATACATCATCCAAGGTACTGGGGTTAAACATCAACAAGGTATGTCGAAGATAAGAATGCATACCACCAATGTACTTAAGAAGAGTTTCCTGGGTATCTAATGCAACATTCAATGCAATAGCCCTCTTCCTAAATTCATGAGTATATTCTTGAATTCTTTGTCCTTTAGCTTTTATAAAAGTTTGCCAACTCATTATTAATTGCTGCATATGACCTAAAGGATAAAATTGCTTCCTTAATACTTCAATGAATTCATTCCAAACTGAAATAATTTTACCATTCTTTCGAAGATCTTGTTGAATCTTGCTCTCCCACCAAGTAAGAGCCATTCCACTCATTCACAAAGTGGCCAATTGAATCCTGCAAGGGTCATCAGTAATGCCCTGCACCCTGCAATATACTTCAAGCTGCTTGATCCAATTTTCTAACTTTTCAGCATCTAAATCTCCATTATAAATTCATAATTCAAATTTCACATCCAATTTGAAATAAGGCATATTAGGACTTGCATTATTTGAATGAGAAGTATGAGAAGAAGAGGAAGTTTGATTAGTGTCAGGAGGATCACCATCACCTCCTTCTCCTTTACCCTTTTCTTCCTTCTTCGCTTCTGCATATTTGGATGAAGATCCTTCTTTTTTCTTCTTCCTTTCTGCTGGCTCACCGAGTAGAATTTCCATCATGGCTTTCATGCTCATAAAAGCCTCCAGAAACTCAGTTTCTAAAATAACGGGTTTTTCCTATTCTGTATGTCCTTCTTCTTCCCCTCGTGGAGAAGACATGGTTCTTGAGAATGTTTTCCTGGAGCCAATCTCAGGGTCTCCTTCAATTAATTCTCCTTCACCAAGCTTTAACCTGGACCTGGTAAGCATTCACAAACTTGCACAAGTAGTCAACCAGCTCTGATACCATAATATGATCCGTCGGATCTCAACTTGAGTGCATTAAAAGTTTGTTGTAAAAGATTGCGTTCAACAGGTTAATTAATGGAACAACATTAATAGAAATTAAATGCTCAAAATAGAAAAGGGGAAAACCACACAATAATCATATATATGAAAGAAAAACACAAAATCAGAGAGTCACAAACAGAAGCTGATAACGAAGTTCACCCCCTCCACTGGGCTACATCTCCGGGTCCCTCTCCAATGGGTACCGATCCAATTAATCTCTTAAGAATGGTACAAAATGGTTCTGAAATCAACTTCAGCAACTGTAAACAGAATACTATACAAATTCTTTAAGACCTTTTTTCTGGAAATTACAATTAGCATTCAAAGACAAAGAAAGCTAAAATATAACAGAGAATGTCGACTTCTACAACCCAGGGTCTGGACACTTCATAGAAAAAGCTCTCTAATCTTCTCATTACAGAGAAACAATGATCTGCGCTCTAAAACAACCTATGTCTCTCCACTCTGTCTGTTCCCTCTCTACAGCCCTCTTGAACGGTGGCCAGCATCCTCTATTTAAGCATTTAGCGAGAGGATAAGTAACGGGTTTGATTCATCCACTACAACTGTTATTTTCTTGATTATCATTACAACCATATGCTAACTGAACCATGCAATCCTTCCAAATCGCTGCCTAAGTGTTATGTTACCACGACGTTCCATATTCCCAAAACGTTGCAACCAACTCCACGCTCATACGCTACCTTACAACACGTTGCAACGACCGCCACTGGGCTATGCCACATGTAACGTAACCGTTTGATGTCACCATCAACTTCACAGCATATAAATGTCGCGGTATATAAGGACTTCATCATATACCTGATCCACTATTGCGGCGTATGCCTAACCTCCATGGACCATTCGATGCTCACTTGATAGTGCACAACTGCACGACATGCAATAAGCTGCGCGGCATGCGATAGGCTGCACGGCATGTGCATATAATGGCTAGCATATGAGTTATAACCATAGATTAACTACTATTGTACCATCTTGGATTAGTGTAATTTTTGAAGATGAATAATCCACCGGATCATCGATGCTTCTTCTATTCTGTTGGGGGTTGTTCTTGCACAACCAAGTGAGGGCGACCTGCATCACCCAATCACATATGCTAGTAGAAAGTTGTCATTTGCTGAACGAAATTATACCATGACGGAAAGGGAAGGCTTGGGGATGGTTTATGCCTTGCAAACGTTTCGGCACTATTTATTGGGTAGATATTTCAAGATGTTCACTGATCATTCTTCTTTGCAATACCTAGTCAATAAGCCTGTGTTGGGGGGGGAAGATCAGCCAATGGCTGTTAATTTTCCACCATTTTGATTTTGAAATAGTTGTGAAGCCACGGCAATTGAACGCTGGTCTGGATCATCTATCTGGCATCAAGAACGGTGAAGAACTGACCAATATTGATGACAGATTTTCAGATGCAAAATGTTCTATGTTGACATCGCAGATGATCACTATGCACCCATTATTCAGTTTTTTGCCACTAGTTTCACCTCGGAAGACATGTCAATTGGTCAAAAGAAGCATCTAGTCGTAAAGGATTATGATTTTCAACTAATTGCTGGGAAGTTATATAAGCTTGGACTAGATGAAATCTTGCAATGGTGTATTTTACCACATGAGCAGGGTCCCATTCTAAAAGAAGAACATGCAGGAATTGCGAGAGGTCACTATAAAGGAAGGGCTACTGCGCAAAAGGTGTTGTGCATCGGGCTATGGTGGTCTACATTGGATATCAATGCCGCAGAATATGCGAGGAGATGTGACATCTTCCAGCGTGTCGATAAACCATCACGGCAGGATGAGATGCCGATGATACCATAGGTGACTCTACAACCATTTGATAAATGGGTTGTGTATTTTTTGGGTCCCATTAATCCACTAGGGAAGCGGACTAGTGCGTGATACATCATTACTACAATCCACTATCTGACTAGGTGGGAGAAAGCTACACAAGTTGTGGATTGTACCGCTGCAATAATAGCGAAGTTCATATTTGAAAACATTATGACAAGGTTTGGGTGTCCCAGGATCTTGATGAGTGACCAAGGAAGTCACTTTCTCAATCAGACGATGAAAGCACTAACTAAGGAGTTGCAGGTGCAACATAAGAGGAGTACGCCATACCATCCAAAAGTGAATGGGACTGTCGAAGCATTCAACAAAATATTGAAAAAAATGATGACTAAGGTATGTAATGCTAACCATGATGACTAGGGCCTAAAAATTCCCACAGTAGAATGGGCCTATCGCACTACTTGTAAATGGCTAACAGTCTAGACACCATTCAAGCTGGTCTATGGGAAAAAGGAAGTCATGCCCATGGAGTATATTGTTCCTATTTTGCGCATCACCGTGGCGATGGGAATGGATGATGCAGAACCATAAGAAGAGTGTATTACACAGTTGATCCAACTTGAAGAAGACCACTTTATTGCTGGCTTCCACCAGCAGGTTGTGAGGGATCGACAGAAGGCATGGCATGATCGCCACATTAAGAAAAAAAAGTTTGCAGAAGGTAATTTGGTGTTGTTATACAACAGTTAGTTCATAAAGCATCCAGGTAAGTTACAAATGCATTGGTTAGCTCAGTATCTTGTTCATTACATTACTTTTGGCAGTGCAGTTCAGTTACAGCAATTAGATGGCGCATCATTTTTTACACTCATCAATGGGAGTCGCTTGAAGCCCTATCGGTCGGGGCCAACGATGCGCACTACTTTATGTGCTGTAAAAAAAAAGAGGAATATTTTGTTTTAGAGCAGCAAGGCAATCCGAGGGGAAGAGGTTGCGCAAGATTAGAGTTTTGAAGCAGTGAATGGTCAACCACTTATGACAGCTATAGGGTTGTGCGTTGGTCAAATCACATAATAAATGTAGGTAGTTAAAATAGTTGTTTAGTAGTGCTTGTTGAAGCAACACGTATTAATGGCTAATATGACCATTAGAGGAGTAGGATTGTCGGTGGATTTGGCATCATTACTACCAGATTTTGTCATAATGGTGATTGTATATTTGGTAATGATGAGTTCGAATTGGAGGTGACTATAAAAATTATGGGGGATGTGGGAGGATGACATTGCTCAGTTGAGCGAGCAACAGAGGGTGAATTGTGTAGTGTGTTGTGATATTTTGAGTGAGTTGCATTGTTGAAGGTTAGAATTGTCGAGTGCATTTTAAGGTTTGGGGCGTGAGGAATGCTGATCCACCTCGAACCCATTGAGATTTTAAGTGAGTTCGAGTCCCCTATTCGGCCCATGGCTATCGAATAAGAATTCATGAGCATGTCAGTTGGCTCATCGTCTATCCCCAAGCAGAAACAGTAGGCTCAAAAGCCAAGTTCCACACCACTGCAAAAGAGGCAAACCTGCATGTTGGTAAGAGTGCAAGGAGAAGGAACTACACAGACCGGGCCATCGAACTCAGGAGTTATCGAGTCTAAAGTTCCTCGGGGTGTCTCTGTTCATGATATTTTGGGTTATGTCACTCCTACACATCCAAGGGAAAGGTTGAGGCAGCCATCGAACACTCAGAAATATCCATTTAAATTGTTGTTAGATTTTTATTATTCAAGATAGCATTATGATCTTAGGATATTTAACTGAGAGAATAACATGCACAAAAATAAAACAAAAGAGACAAGAGACACAAATAATTTTCCTCGGGGAAACCATAAAGGAGAAAACCCACAACTTCCTCAGAGATAGAATCAGCACCAAAAGTAAAACCAAAAAAAATAAAGATGATCTCCCGACAGTAGTAGTCTCTCTCTCTAATCCTAGCAACTTCTCTCTCACTCATGCGCACCAATGAGTGAGTGTGTGTGTGATAAATAGAGACGCTCACTCTCTATTTATATTCTTTCGTTCACTTTAAAATCCACTCCATCATGTCAGCCTCACTTAACAATTACTTACTAGAGCTGACATCTCTAGGAGAATCTAATAACCCTAGTGCCCCACAACTTGTGGGGAATTTTCATCCTACGACCAACAAGGAGGCTTATCCTTAACACAATGGTGGGGACTATTTCCCTGACTTACAATGACACACCTAGGGTCAAATTCTCTAGGATAGTCTAATAACCCTAAGGCCCCACAACTATGGGGACTTTAACCCTTGACCAATAGGAGGGTTACCCACAATGACTTGACATGAATTATATACATTACAGACACATCCTGGAACAAACATTAGGGTACAATACATAAGATATACAGATGAATACATTCCGAAGTTACAATTACATCAACAATCCCTCTTAACTAGGAAGGTATTCTCTCGACACAATTTATCAGCACAAGTCTTCTTCTCTATATCATCTAGATCATCATTGAGTTCTCGTCATCTTCATATTCAAGTCATCTTCATCTTGGATCAGGATCATCACTTGATCTAGATCATCATCACTGGATCTAGATTATCACTGGATCTGGATCATCATCACTGGATCTGGATCAGCACTCGATCTGGATCATCATCATTGGATCTGGATCATCACTGGATCTAAATCATCATCATTGGATCTGGATCATCACTCAATCTAGATCATCACTACTGGATCATCACTACTGGATCATCATCATGGGTACTATCTCATGATTCTTCTCATCACATAAAGTTCTACAGAGCCTGCCCTTTTTCATGCTGGTTGTAGGCCTGGCCTGCATGTAGGTCTTCTTCAGCGCTTATATCTAATCCTAAGTCGGAATGGCCCACCCAGAACTTACATCTAACCATGAGAGGAACACATCCAACACCATGTTAGAAAGGAATTCCCAACACTCACATCTGACCATGTAGGAACACATCCCACAATACTATAAAAAATGCCCAGCACTCACATTCACCAGCATGATAGGACACAACTACTATCATCTGTGAAAAGGCTCGGCACTTATAAACACCAGCATGATAGGACACAACTACTATAATTTGTGGAAAGGCACAGCACTCACATCCACCAATATGATAGGACACACCTACTATCATCTATAGAAAGTCTCAGCACTTACAATCACCAACATGGTAGGACACACCTACTACCATTTGTGAAAACGCATAGCACTTACAATCACCATCATGGTAGGACACACCTACTACCATCTGTGAAAAGGTACAGCACTTACATCTGACCATAGAAGGAACTTATTCCTCTAACCATGTCAAAAGGGCACTCAGTCCTAGACTGAGGGTTCCTAGTAACTGACCAAGTGCCTCCATTCTCCCAGAGAATGGAAACAACCCTTATATCTGATTAAGTGGGAACACATCCCTGAATCACATCAGAATGGCCATGCACTCATATCTAATCATGTGAGAACACATCCCATAGTCATTTCATAATGGCCCTCAGTCCCAGACAGAGCTTTCCTAGTAACTGACCAGGTACCTTCATTCAAAGAATGGAAACAACCCTTATATATGATCAAGTGGGAACACATCCCTCAATCACATCAGAATGACCATGCACGCACATTTTATCATGTAAGAATACATCTCACAGTCATATCAAAATGGCCCTCAGTCCTAGACCAAGTATTCTTGGTAACTGACCAGGGACCTCCATTCCAAGAATGGCAATAGCCCTTATATCTGATCATGTAGGAACCAATCCTACAGTCACATCAGAATGGCTGAGCACTCATATTTGACATGGAAGGAACCAATCCTCTCACCATGACATAATGGATCAGCCCTTACATCTGACCATGGAAGGAACCAATCCTATCACCATGTCAGAATGGCTCATGGACTCATCACTTCCCCTTGGAAGGAACCTTGATCTGGAGAACACCAAGCTTCTCCTTGAAGTACTCAAACTCCACTTTGGATAATGGTTTCGTCAACACATCAACTATCTGTTCATCCATCACAACTAGAGCTTCACTGCACATCCCTAATATAGTGATACTTGATCTCGATATGCTTCGACTTGTCATGGAACACCAGGTTCTCTAAAAAGATCACACAACTCTGGTTGTCACAATATAACAAGTAGCATCCAACTAGAGATTAGATAAATCAGACAGTAGCTTCCTTAGCCATACTATCTCACAACTAGATGAATAAGCTGCGACATACTCTACTTCAGATGTACTTAGTGCCACACAGGACTGCTTGTTGCTAAACCAAGAGATCACACCTTGATCCCAATCTGAATCAACACAACCTTCCAGGTTGATGTTCTGACTCACCTCATACTTGAGCCCATAATCAACTGTACCCCTCAGGTACCTTAGAATATGCTTTGCAGCAATCAAGTGAACATGTCTTGGATCTGTCAGGAACTGGCTCAAGGTGTTCGCAGCAAAGCAAATATCTGCTCTCGTTTTCGTCAGGTACATCAAGGACCCAATCATCTGATGATACATCATAGCATCAATAGCTTCTTATGGAGCATCACTCAATAGCTTTAGGTTTGATGCCATAGGTGTGGTCATGGCCTTGCAGTCCATCATCTTGAATCTCTTCAAGATCTCTACTGCATACTTCCCTTATCCCAAAGATATTCTGCCACACCTCCATGCCATCATATCCAAGTCCTTCATCTCAAACTCAACAGCAAGTCTCCTTCTTAAAACTTTAATGAGTTTCTCTTTTCTATTAGGAACAATTCATCGACATATAATAGGAGCATCACTGGTTTTTAGTCTTAAACCTTGAAGCAAAGGTTGGAATCCGCTTTTCATCCATATCTCACGAAAACATTCTAGGTTCCTTTCATCTCTACCAGGACAACATTGAGATTATGCACTAATCCAATATCTTAGCAAAGAGGTTTCATTCTAGATAAGTAGCAATGGAGAGTTGTATAGCAACATGAGATACTTACCCATCACATGCATATTAGTAGTATACTGTCATTAATGCAAACATTCTATCATGCATAATACATCAACTAAATATAAACAAATGCATAACAAAACAATATCATGAAATGACAATGAAATACTTATCTTTATTTGTTTCATGGGTAGACTCCTTCTTTACCCTTCTGCTTCATCATCTTCTTCATTCATGACATCATCATTTCTTCTCCAAATGATAAGTTGGATAAAAGGTTTCTTTAATATTTCAGTCCTTTGTATTTCCTCATCACTTGAAGGATCTTCTTTGGATGGTGAGAGCTGGATCTTCACTTGCTCCTATCTTTTCTTTTCTTATTATGAGTCGAGCTTGTTTTTGTGTGCACTCTTCCCAGATTCTACTGAAAGTAATCACTTCCTTTAGGCACACATTCCTTGAATGAATGAATCCCATGATCCTGGGAGTCCATTCAAGGTGGCTATCACCACTTCTGCATTCTCCACTTCTTCTTCTACCACTTCAAGTTGTTCTTTGATTTGAGAGACCCTTGTAAAGTACTACGGTATGCTCTCTACATTCTGGATCTTCACATTCTTCAACTGGTTTCTCAAAGTAATATTTTGATTTATGTTCTTCCCTCCAAATATCTTGGTCAAGGAATAAACCATCTTAGATGTATTTAGGGAAGACACTTGTGGTACAATGTTATTTGTGATTGAATCAACAATGATCTTCTTGGCCTTGACCAAGTTCTTCTTGTGTAAGGCTTTGAGCCTCATCTCCCTTTGGAACTGGAACCTCTCTACTCATGTAGGTGTCCAATTCATTTTCTTTAGAGAGATCAAATAATTCCATGCTTGGAATTTGTCAACTTGAACAAGATTATCATCAAGATGATGTGATAACTCACTTTGAAATGAGAATCTCAAATGAAAATAGCAAAAGATTAGATCTCACCGATTTGAGGTGTCCGTCCTGGTTCCGAAGCTGGCTGATCTAGGGTTTGTCAGAGAAACCCTAATTTTCAAAACTTGGAATCTTTTAGTTCTAATTGGATATAAATATATATCTCTTCAAGGAAAGCTATCCAATGTAATCCTTTTCTGAAAACAGTGGAGGGAATCTCCCAAAATAGGAAGCCCTAGTTTTCCAATTTCTTCTACATAAATTCCTGTTAATGTTTTTGTAGTATCTCTGAAATTACTAATCCTCTATGTCTAAAACTTCACAACAAGGTATCCTCACATGTCCCTATTCCAACACCATAGGTTTCATCAGAATTGGTTTCACCAATTCGGACTTATGATCATTTTCCCAAGGTGACCTGTTACAGGACTGTTCAGAACAACGAAGTTGTATGGACTGCCACATGTCACTGTTTCATCTTTTGGGTTTGAAACTTGTAAATAGAAAGTGCAGTCTATGTCCTTTCTAGAAAATCTTCAGAAATTTGATTTGGACCTTTGTAGCCCAAGATATAACAATTCTCCCCAGGTGTCCTGTTTATGGATGAATTTTAGAAGAGGCTGAAACACTAACTTGGAGGGATCATATCTCCCAGAATATAGTGAATATGAGGCTGAATTTTGGGCATATGGTAAGTCAGGATTTTATCTTCGGCGTGTGAAAGTTTCAGCTCCTGAGCCATGTCCAATCCTGAGATATAGAGAATGTACCAAAATTTATCAGTTTTATTGTTTAGGGGTTTTCCAGCTTGAGGTCAAACTAGGGTTTGACTTTCCTGGAGTTTCACCCAACCAAAAATATTGACCCAGGTCTCTAAAATTTGATTTTGATGAGGAGACAAATCCTATGTTGGTCTCACTCAAAAATTCCTCTTCTATAAGAACCCCTATTTCTGTCACCAAAAACTGAAAATGCTCGGAATTGAATTCTGCTTCGACAGAAAGATGCACCCTTCAATGGAGAGTCATCCTAGCATAGTTTTGCTGATGGATTGTGGAGAGAGACCCAAAAAGTAAGAATAACTAGCTTCTGTAGTTTCATAATTTCTTCTTCTTAGGTTAGCTCTGATACCATGTAATATTTTTATTATTGAAGCTAGCATTATGATCTTAGGATCTTTAACTGAGAGAATAACATGCACAGCAATAGAACACAAGAGACAAGAGACACAAAGAATTTTCCTTGGGGAAACCAAAAAGGAGAAAACCCTACAACTTCCTTAGAGACAGAATCAATACCAAAAGTAAAACCCAAAAACATAAAGATGATCTCCCAATAGCAGTAGTCTCTCTCTCTGATCCCAACAATTTCTCTCTCACTCATGCGCCCCAATGAGTGAGTGTGTGTGTGATAAATAGAGAGGCTCACTCTCTATTTATATTCTTTCGTTCACTTAAAAATCCACTCCATCATGTCGGCCTCAATTAACAATTACTTACTAGAGTCGACATCTATAGGAGATTCTAATAACCCTAGTCCCCCACAACTTGTGGGGATTCACTACTACATTTCGACCAAAAATCCGACGGTAGTATTGTCGGATTTTCGACACTTCCCTGTCGCATGTACGACACTATGATTTTTTTTAAGTGTCGAAAACTTGTCGTCGGTTATCCGAAATCTTTCGAAACCGTCGGTTAAGTGACACCTCAGTTTACCGTCGATTAAATGTAAAGCATCGGTTAAGTGACAACCTTTCTTCGACGGTAGTGAAATTTTTTTAAGAAAATAACCTTTATGCCGTCGGTTAAGCGACAACAGGGCCGTTGGATAAGCGACGATTAGTCAATTTAAAAAAAAAAAACAACCTTCATGCCATCGGTGAAGCGACGGATATAAACTGTAATCGTCGGATAAGCAACATGAAGAGCCGTCACTTAAGCGATGGCTATAAAGAGTACGCGTCGGAAAAGCGACATGGAGAACCGTCGCTTAAGCGACGGAAGTGAATTTTTTTTAAAAAAAAATAACCTTCATGCCATCAGTGAAGCGATGGATATAAACTGTAATCGGTGGATAAGTGACATGAAGCATCATCGCTTAAGCAACATGAAGCGCCGTCGCTTAAGCGACGGATATAAAGAGTACGCGTCGAAAAAGTGACGTGGAGAACCATCGCTTAAGCGACAGAAGTGATTTTTTTTTTTTTTTAATATTTGCAAATTGGGTATATTTATAACAGGGGTAGATTCCAAAATGTTGGGATTCTAGTCATACATGAAAGAAAAATGCAACTAATAAATAGTCTCACAACTGATAGGAAACATAAGTCCACCACGAAAGCTAGGCGACACAATTGATTAGCATAAACCATTCCATTAGTGAAGAAAAGTATTATACATGCAAAAACTGAAGTAAATGGTTACTGAACATGAACTCCCATGACTAATAAAATGGAATGCATGATATCTATATTAAGGGATAGACAAAGAGTTCATTGAAAGTGCACTCTTACAATCAACCATACAAATGTGCATTCTTCAATATCGATACATGAAAATCCTCAACAAAAATTAAAAAATCTACTTTCCTCAAAATGAGGGATGAGTTCATATAACAGTTATGCTTTAATTACTAATTGTCGTGTTTCTCTTCTCACAAGGTCTGATCATTAGGAAGTACACCCAATAATAGTGTTTGGAACAGAACCATTGTTAACTTGTGTACTTTCTGTTTGTCATTCATGCAGTAAAAGACACCAAAATGGATTATTTTTTCTATCAATGCTTCTTGGTCTTCAATACCATCTCTTGAGTTTCTATTTTTATTGTTTTCTCTGAAATCTCCTACCTCTATATGCAGTTTTCTCTACCATGACTACATGTTTGAGCTGCTGTGCAACATTCTTTTAGCTAAAATTCTAAATCTTTCAACCAAACCGATTAAGCTGAGTTGTTCGTAAAGTTTGAAAAGGCATTCATCTGCTACTTGTCATTATTCTACATTACAGCTACAATTTTTAGACACTCCCTCATTTGGCCTTGTTCTCTAGCTCCAACACACCTTGACATTTGCTCTTACTACTTTAAAGGACTGCTGAGGTAGCCTTGACCTCAGGAAAGACTCTAACAAAGGAAGGGATGAGTTTTTGGTGTTATTTAATAAACGTTTATAGACATTTCTGTTGCTACCTGAGTATGTTATCTTACAATTGCTGATATCATTCCTTTGTGCTGGCCACATTGTATTCTACTAGCTGTTGAATTCATTGCATTCTAGCATCCTTTTTGGTGAATAAAAAGGTTTTATATTAATATACAAGAGGAAATACATGGATCTCATATTGATGTCCAATGAGCTTTTGTAATTTTGTTCAACTGGAGATAGAGCCACGACTTTGAAGAGGAGTCCATGTCTCCATTTTAACAAAAAATATATTCAGCTTTTGAGAATCTGAAAATAAATATGAGTTATTCTTTTCTAGCAAGACCTATACTTCTGAATCTGATATTTTCAACTATGCAAGCTAGACTGCATTTCAGAGCAAATAAAGATAACCTCCTGTTCTCTTGATAGACTGTACAGTGTATGCTGAATAATAAGATTACTACTGCCATACTTTATGCTAATCATTTTTGTATTGACTGATGATAAGAGTTTAAAAAGGGAATATGAGAAGCACAAATACATGCCTCGAAAATATTATTGGATGTTCTGAGTCCCGAAAATTTCCCATCCAATTAATTTATTATTGTAGTACTCACTCTAACATGTTATTTATGTTCCATCATGTGGGTGACAGTCACAGTTTACAAATTACAAGGCATGCCAGAATCAAATAATCTGATGGATAGTAAAAAATTTGGAGTATGCACCATCAGTTGTACTTGGATACTTTTGCAAACAACATATTAAAAATGATATACTAACATCTCACCTTTTGTGACTGCACTAGGATCCTCATAGAAGCCCGCAATTATTGCCACATGTCCAGGCCTTGATTCTGTAGGAGGTCGTGCATGTGAAACACCCCAGTGCACTTTCTTTTGGATTATGCTTCTTAGGAAGGGGGCCCTATGGTTTCCATCACTCTCTAGCTCAAAGAACTTGTCAGCACGCAAGCCATCCGCTGTAAGACAACCAGAATATCAATGTGAAGGGAATCTGGATATTTGTAAGTACCAATTTATACAACACAAATGTAATGCAAATCCTATTGTCCACACTGTAATGCGTAATATACAGATTATGACCTAATTTATAACTGTTCATGTGATTAAATAGAAAGTTTTGGCCCTGAGGGCATAACACATCTATAAGGAGGATACAAGGCAATCTCTGTCTGAGGATCTATATCTGACCAGATATGAATTGATGTTATCAACTTCTGTTGGGTTTTAAAGATTTGCCTTGACATAATCCTTGTAACATCCTTACCTAATTCTTACTGCTCATTGAACAAAGTAGATTCAAAAACAATGAAAATGCAAAATCTGTTTTCAATAAACATGTCTTCAACTACCTAAATCAGAATGCATGTTCTCATGCTATGTAATAAATTAATAATAGCTTCAAAGAGTGTCCATACATAATTTGGTAATGGTAAAAAGAGCATGAACTTGTTCATTATAGACAGATCACCAAGACGCAAAATTATTAGCAGATTGCCTATCCTAAACAGAGCAAAATTATAGAATTACATTGTGATAAAGCTGCAACACTGTCCTGTTCAGCAAATTGTTACATGTGGATTCATCACCCATTCAAATTGAAAGTTGTAGCAAGGTAGGTATGTAGCACACAGATTAAGAATACTCTGGACGATTATATCAAAAATTATTGAAATATGGCAGCTGAGGCAATGGTATGTGAATAGTTGCCATTGTAGTTGATTTTGACATAAAAGGATGTATAAAAAGAGGTGCTCACCTGATGGAAGAAACAGAAAAAGGGTGAGAGACAGAGTATCCAAAAGTCGAGAAGTCATTCTGCATAGTGGTTTTCTGAACTTAATGAAAATATAAGATCCTTGTTAACAACCAAGGAAATCTCCACATTGAATGCTTTTACAAATGCTCAGTTCTGTTACCAGCAACAAATTTGTGTTTTGGTGTTGATGGATATACTGTAAATGAATAGTTTATTTGTTATGAGTTATGTTTAAGTAGTTAAGCACTGTGCAAACAATCCAGAAGATCACTTTATGCACAACTGCCAAATCAAGAACATGATAGCTAAGATGATCATTAATAATGTAGGTCAGAAATTCTGATTCTCAGTGGCCAGTTGATGAGCCTCGGCCCTCTGGGTATCATTTTATAGGCCCTGGATAACGACCAGCATTCTAGGAAATTTTCATCACAAAAAAAGGTGTGTATAGACATAAAAACTAGATCTGGGACCTGGCTTGAGTCTGAACTTGTTTGGGAAAAGTTTGTGGATAATTGATATGAGAGGAGCTGGGATTATCCCTGCATCACTTGACTTTGAATATTCCTGTTGATTTCTAGAAGTTGCAATACTTTGATTTGATTGAGAATCATCAGCATTCAAGGTTACTGCAGGATATGGGTTTGGCCGAATGCTTGCCTGTGTCTTTTGTAGAGGATCTTGTGAAGTCATAGGAAACACTCGGTTTGGCTGGTTTGAGGAAAAAGGCAATGTGATTGGCATAGCATGACCAACAGTTGCAATAGGAATTGCCATTGCTGAACTTTGTGGAGCCATATTTGTCATTTTTGTAGACCTCGCACTGGAAACCAAAAGCATGAGCACTTGAGACTACAGAAAACACCATATTTTATGTGACTTACTGATAATTGCAGGATTGAAACTAAGACAATACATGAGAAATTTAGAACTCACTAAAATTACATCCACACTAGCTCTCTTTTACCTAATGGGATTCTTGACCACACATCACTTATCTAAAATATACTACAAGATATGCTCAATGTTCATAAAGCAGGAATAAATACATATTGGCAATGGCTATAAAAGTTACAAACACAAAAAATACAAAATTAATACCTAAGCACTTGCGATGCATTGACATGAGGGTTGGTAAAAGTCGTATCGAACATACACACACATCAAATGGAAGGGGATGGTTATTCTTAAGGCATAGTGCATGGTTGTCTTTAATTTTATCATTGCTCCAAGAAGGTCTGTGGAAAGTGTCTCTGAGAAAGATCCCAGTTTCAAGAGAGGACACATTTTGGATAGAGCAGACATCTAAAGATACTTCATTACTCACACTTTGTGAGCAGTTAGTTTTTTGCGTATTGAAGGATGGGCAATCAAGTGTTTTGCTGAAAATATTGACATCCCTTTTGAGCATGCATGTCGGGGCACTGCGAAAAGCTGTGCTTTTTTATTTTGATGGAAAAGAATGCGAAGATGATGCACTATTTTCACTAAATTTGCTGCTTCAAGCAAGTTATGACAAGTCAAAGCAGGAAGAGCTGTTGGGGAAGCTAGGAGCTAGCTTTAAGCTTATAGATTCTGTACTTGGAACTCTGAACTCAAGAAATGAGGTTAACTTATCTATTAAAGAGCATCTACTTACAAGTGCAACTGATATGGTGGAATTCCTGAGAATGGATCCTAGTAAAGTCATTTTGCTTAAGTTTTATTTGGGGAACACTAAGGACTCATTGATGTTGAACCAATCCAACAAGTTCCAGGAATTTCTTGGAGGCAATGGTAACTTTTTTCCTTTAATTGATGCTTTAGATGGATGCCATAATGAGTCAGTGCATATGAAGGTGCTACAGCTATTTGTTAATCTTTTAACAGGTGATCCGAGTTATATTAACTTGAAACACACCTTGCAAGAAAATTTCTTATTGATGGATTCATCTTCTTTGGATTCATGGCTGGAAAAAATGTTGTTAGGATATACTGCTCAATCAGCTGTAGGTATTTTCAAACATTGAACTTTCAACAAATTATATTTACAATTTGTTTTCTTAAATAAAATTTAAATTTTACCTAGACTATAAGCCTTTTATTATGGCCATACTGTAATTCATATATTAGACCTACTTAATATGATGCTTTAATTTATTATATATAATTTAAATCTGTTTGGTTGTAGTTTTTTGTCATTTCATTTCATATGGTTTCTGTGCCATAATGTTCATTTTGGCCATACAGGGGAGCTATCACAGCTGGCAAATATCATTCTAGATATACTCTCTCAGCTTCAAACATTATACAAAGAGCATAGTGTGAAGGAAAGGGGTTAGTTATCAAGAGAATATCATTTTTATTTGAATCTGCACTTTCTATCCCTGGTCAATGTGTGTGTGAAGTTCCTTTATTTTTGGGCTCAGCCACGACTGTCCTGCATCAAGCAGTGGCCCCATATCAGGGTTAGCAGATAAAAGGAATTAATCATAGCCTCATAAAAAGGCGTGGAAGGCTAAGGTATAGTTCCTGGATAACTGGTAACAAGCAACCAGACCAGAGTTTGAGCCTTTGAGACCCAGTGAGAGTGACATCTAGTAATTAAAGTATCTATAAATTGTGGCTTCCCTTTAGGGCCTGCTATAGAGTAAGGGTTTGAATCAACACCCAACATCACATATATTTTCAAGTGCTACGAGAAAAATAATGTTTCAGTCAGGAAGGAATGAGGCATCATACTAGGAGATGGCTGCCCCCACACAGAACTGGATTTATAGACCATCAGTATTAGCAAGGCACCAAGTTGGCACAAGGAACTTGCAACCCTGTGATAAATTCTAAGCATGTACCTGACAGCCTCAAGATAAAAATCAGGTGACTGGCACCTGAGAGACACAAAACTCCATTCAGCTGGTTATTACCACCTCCCAAACAATCTCATTTGCAAGGGTGAACTTGACTGCACAACCCATACTCCAGAGAACAGAATAAGTTTCCTCACAATTTTCAGGAATAAACTCATGAATATTCTTAAGGTAAAACAATACATCAAAATTGATAATGAAATGTGGCTCAGGGTGAGGTTTGTGCCCTATAAAGAAATTTCAGAACTTATACCAAGGGGATTTTTGGAGATAGCTGCTTTCTTTCTCTCAAAATAATTTTCAGTAGCAAACTGGGGTTTATAAATAACATTTACAAAGCTACCAAAGGTCACTTTAACTTGCATCTAGTCCCAAGCATCTCTGACAAGGAACGCAAGGTACATATGGCTTGAGGCAAGCTTGTATGATAAACAGATATGCCTCGATCCCACAACTTGATGAGTACAACGTTCAAATTATGTTTCATTTCATTATTCTTCTTTTATCAGTGTCCTATTTATGTTTTTACTACTATTTGTTCCTGCTTGTTTAATTTGTCTTTACTAATTCAGTGATTTTACTTGTGATGTGAAGGAGCTCATGGATCCGGGAGCACAAGAGTGTGAATATTGGAAAAATGCATGCTTGTGGGCATGATGCACATGTCACTATGCTTCTTGGAGCTGCCAAATTGCTTCAGAAACATAAAGATAAACTCCGGGTGTTTTGCAGGCCTGTACGATTATATTTGTGTGAGTTTATAGATCAATCTATATCACTTTTCTAGCTTCAAGTTTCAATAGTGCATTTAAGAGTTAGAGGACACCAACCTTCTGAATTCAGTAAATTCTAGATAAAGAATGCTGTTAATAACTATTGACTGTGAAAGAGATGGTTGATGCTTTACCAAACCCATTTGCTGCCTTTCTATCACGGAATTTTACTTAAGTTGTAGGCTATCTTACAAGGTAGGAAATTGTACAGTCTATAACAAATAATATAACTTTAAAGGAAGAGATTCCCCTAGAAATGTTGTGGGTTTGGAAGCTATGAAATTGTTGGTCTGCTTTTATTAATCTATTATAAGCAAGGATAAAAAATACTCCACACTAACAATGTCTAATTTTGTTTATTACAATTAATGGAATATGTCCAAAACCATGAATGAGGATTATAAAATAAATCCATATATGGAGTTATTTCTGGAGCTACTCTCCTTTCATTATTGACGTGGGACAAGAACATTTAGCCTCAACATTTGACTGAGCAACAGAGTATTGTCTTCTTCTACACTAATTGATTCCTCCTCGATGGAGACTAAAGACATAAAAACAGAGTACTGTGCTATGCATCTATTTCTCTAATCATCCGATATCATCAATTTAAAAATGACAATTCCTTATCGATCTTTTTCATGTGAGGGAATATCCCGAAAATACCTCTACCTACAAACACCTAAACCTAGCTGTTAGTTATATGATACTAAAGAAATATTATCCAACCACTGGATACAGAAGAGGATAGAACAGTGCTACCTTCAATGTAAGATGTAAGGATATACTCAAAACATACCTATATCTGTCTGAAATACTCAAGAAAAGAGAAAATAAATTGAATCCCAATACAAATCTTTCAAGGAAAGGCTTGCTTGAGGTTCCAAGCACAGTATCCTCTCTTGCAATTCTCCTTTTAGAGAAGAGGTAGTGAACAAAGTAGAATGATGTCAAGAAGCCAATGGTACCAGTGGAAAGCATTATTGCAAGCACCATTATCAAGGAGTACCCAAGATAAAGCACTGTAGAAACTGGGCCACTCAAGCTGCGAAGATCAAAAACCAGATAGTTGATTTCATATAGGAAAACATAGAGAGGAACTGAGCCAAATGCAAAGAATGACTTCCACCACCACTTCCAATCCTCCACATAGAGGTGCATGTACATGAGAACCACGGAGACCTCAGCACACACAATAACAAGTAGGACAAGCACAACAAATAGGAACCCAAAAACATAGTAGAACCTTCCTAGACAGATGCTAGACATGATGAAGAAGAGCTCAATGAAGAGGGTCCCGAATGGCAAGGTACCTGCTCCCAGGACAAGGAGCCATGACAGATATTTTCTAGATGGGATTTCCCTAGGGATCTGGTTAGTTCTTACTGGATATTGTATGGCTTTAGCTCTTGTCCCAATAAATCCACCTAGAAGTGTAAGAGGCACAGAGATTCAGAACCAGAGGGACAAAAGGATGAAGAAAAGGGAAATAGGGATAGCTCCTGTGCTGTGACTACCCCACAAAATAAATTTCAATATGGTAAGGATTAAAAACACCATCCCAGGGAAGAATTGAACTCGGAATCCTCATACTCATGGACCAACACCTTAAATTTTAGGTGATTTATTATGTAGTAGTTCTTATCTTGGTCATAACCACCCATGGGGAACCCCGTCCATTTAATCACTATGTCATTCTGTTGAGTGTATCTCATGACTAGGAGATTGTCAAGAATCAGATTGACTTGGTAAAGATCATCAATCCTTTGCTTCAAGACCTTTATTTGCTGTTCATTTAAGGGCTTAGTAGTGCAAAGATAAACAGACTCGTTCATATTCATATGAAATATATAAGGGGAGGACTCGATCTGGTCACCCATGAGAAGCTCACCCAAATTCTCTGCACTTTTTTTTGGGCCCTTTGGAAGGTTGACAGTAGGGTAGACTGTAATAGCTAAAGGGTAGCTCAGTCTCTATTGATGTCAGAGATTTAACCTTCACAGTCAATTCTCCACCTTTAGGGTATGTGTGCAAATAGCTTCCAGGTAAATAAAACCCATTACAGACATTAGCAAATGACAAAATAAGACTGTTCTTTCAACTTTCTACTACTGTATTTGTAAGACCATCATGTTAGCCAAAACTTCCTCAAATAAAATGGATTAACATAAGGAGGCAATACAAAGCAGACAATTAAAATAACCCACATGGATTAACATACTTACTGGTTCCATGATATTAAACAAGCAATTCATAATATATAAGTTAATTGAAGCTAACATAAACACCTAATTAACTCATATAAAAACTTACAAGCTAAGATGTAACTCCAACAAGCTACGTACCTTTCCCACTTAATCTTAACTGGATACAAATAACTTAGCTTGGCAAAGCTTGGTCAATGCCTCAACATGTAGACTTTGAAGATCTTCCAAACCAGAAATCTCCAGCCCATCAAGATTCTCACTCTGCAGTATAAAGAAAATGCATGTCTATAGTTAGCTGGAAGAAAGAAACAGCGTATCTGGTCATAAGAAAGAAACATTGTAATAATGCATGCATTTTACCTTATTGAGCTCCTCTCTATTTCAAGAATAGTTTAATATTCTCTACTAAATAGGTCCAACCACATGAAGGTGGAAGCTCATATGGCCCCTCCCCCCTCTCACATCACCTTCAATTCCCCATACCCAATGCACGTGCTTGGAAATAAATGATATTTTGTGCGAACATCGTGAGTTTCTTGTCTTAAAGGAATTACGTGCATTCGATCATTAATTAGTTTATAGCATTCATTGATTAACTCATTCATTCATTCATACATAGACAAAAATAAATAGTTGAAGACATTACTCCATAATATCAAAAATAATATCCAAGGACAATGCATTAAAAAATAATGTAATAGTGTACTTGTTACAATCACTACTTTTTTGGCGCTTTTTTCTCTCCACATATTCTCTAAGTGTGACATCCTCTTATACCAAATTTTTTTTGTTTCCTATGCCCTCTGTAGCTGTCTGTGATCGTGTTTCTCGATGGGTCGTGTGCTCACGATGTGTATGTGGCTGTTGTAAGGTGCCAAGATGTACTGGAAAAATGAAGAAATATTAATTACTTGACATGTTTTTATTATTATCATTGTAAGTCCTTCATTAAGAAAAAAACATTAGAGCGGTGCTTTGTACCTGGAAACTCATGGGTGACATGAATTTCATGCGTTTGATCTTCTGATGCTACCTCAAGTTGCACATGAAGACCCTCTGCATTAAAACATCAACACTTACAACAATATAGTATTTGCAATTTAATATTTGAGACTTTAATACATACTAGTTTTTTTTTAACACAGGAATATTTATTACCTGGATTTCGATCAACATGAACTCCAATATCTCTTTCTCCTCCATCCTCCGCATTTTCTCTACTTTCGTTGTGCGGCTTAACACAAAGAGACTCAATATTTTATGTACTAGTTTATTAATGAATATCAAACACAATGAATCAATCTTAAATAGAATTTGTTTATTGTAGTTACCTGTTCGCAGGATGGATCACTAGAAGACTTTGCTTGGCTACCACAACTACTTCTTCGATGTTCAACAACACCTAAAAACCCGCGTTGGTAGCCGATCCTCATGTCTTCCTCTGTTGGCAAATCATGGAATCTTTGAGCTTGTAATTTTCAATTAGATCGTCATTTTTGTTGTTATATCATCATGAAAAAATTTTAAATGCAATCTATAATTTCTATACAATAAAATAATTATTGATCATACTTACGATTCGTGCTTGCAGGTTGGAATATCCACCAGGGCCAAGCTTGTGTTGCCCATGTTTTTCTATTCTTGCTTGGGTGGCCTTCGACGTATTTGGTAGCCTATAAAAGTAATTTTAAATATGTTAAACATTGCAAAAAAATGGAAAATAAAGTGTAATAAACATATAATTGCATTGCCAAAAGTATTGCATACCTTCTAGCTGACTCGGGTACTGGCTTTCCCGCTATTTTCGCAGCTTTCTCCCTTGCATCATCCATCAAGCCTTTCCACTCCCTTGTTGGAATCATCGGAGGGCGCTCATACTTTGGATTAATTGCTAAGTGGTTCCAATATCCCTCCCATACATAATGTAAATGTTGGCCAACTTTTTCGAGAACCTTTTTTTGGTTGAAGGTTTCGGCACCAAAAAACCCAACCAAGCGAGCAATAAGCTCATCTTTCAAAACTTTACTCTGCTGGTTCCACCATGTGTAGATAGTGGGCCCAAACAGCTCTAAAGACCAATCATAAAGATGTTTATAAAAGACATCATTTCCTACAAAAACGAGTATGTGTTAATTAGTGTAAAAAGAATGATGCATAATTACATTCCAATAAAATTATAATATATAGTTAAAACATTTTTTCAATAGTACCTGGAATCTTCTCCATCTTTTAGGGAATGAGATCTTTGTCCACCAAAAAAGTAGTCTCAAATGTTCCCGTGCTAGTGACATGGAAATATCCAGGAAATGTTGGGACCGCAGCATCAAAGTCATGCTCTTCTCCATGTACCGGCCCCTGATCCTCGCCAGCACTCTCATGTTCCATCTAGGGTGTCTCATTTTGTGTTTCCGACTGGCCAGACGGCAATGATACATGATGAATGGAGAAGGGGGTGTCATGCTCAATGGTATCAGCATGCCTCTCACCAGGGAAAAATATTCCTGTAGAAACAAATAACATTTTAGTTACTCGTATACGAATAGGAAAAAAAATTGCATTTGGAATAGACTTATAATTAAAGAGTTTGCTACTTACATCCAAGCGCTTTACTTTAAGAAACACACGATCTATCTTTGCTTGAGTCTCATCCTGCGTCATTTGTGAATCCAATATAAGCAGATTGATGACCTCCTGATTTAATTTTGTTTTCTCTTTTTGAACTGCATCTCGGATGTTCTTTGAATTCTTGAGGTCAACATTGTCAAGAATGTGCCCCAAATCCATATCCTTCGAATCCGTCTATAGATAAGTATCATCCGACATAAAAATAGAAAACATTAATATCAATTTGAAATAATTAATATAATTAGATAACATAAATATGTATAAATACAGTTTCTGAAATTCACAATGTGCTATATACCTGCTCATGACCCGATGAGTGTGGCGTGCCAACATCTGTCGACATATCATTTGTCATGGAGCTCTTCCCTCGACCCTCAGCCTACAAACAAAATATTGGCCACGTTGATATCATAATTAAACAAATGTACTTTCTAAAGAAGCAGGTAAGTAAAAATGTGGTATATATACTTGTTGCCTGTAGGCGGGTGTCGGCCTCCCAGGCTCCATTGGGGACTTTCCCCCGATCAGCTGACTGCAACAAAGTAATTAAAAACATTAATTTTGAACTGAAACCAATACACGGGGAAAATCTTATTTAAAAACATATTTAAATATTGACCACGTTGATATCATAATTAAACAAATGTACTTTCTAAAGAAGCAGGTAAATAAAAATGTGGTACATATACCTGTTGCCTGTAGAGGGGTGTCGGCCTCCCAGGCTCCATTGGGGACTTGCCCCGATCAGCTGACTGCAACAAAGTAATTAAAAACATTAATTTCGAACTTAAACCAATACACGGGGAAAATCTTATTTAAAAACATATTTAAATATTGACCACGTTGATATCATAATTAAACAAATGTACTTTCTAAAGAAGCAGGTAAGTAAAAATGTGGTATATATACCTGTCACCTGTAGGGGGGTGTCGGCCTCTCAAGATCCATTAAGGACTTGCCTCAATCAGCTGACTGCAACAAAAATTAATTAAAAACATTAATTTTGAACTGAAACCAATACATGGGGAACTTACCCAAGAGATGGCGCATTCCATGGGTTGGTGAACTTTTATAAGAGAATCATTAGAAATTTTGGTGGTGTAAGTGCACCCTTGACTGATTGCACAAGAGGGAAAGTCTTTACTTGGACAAAGGCAGCTGCTGTGAGTTTTGAATAACTTGAGAGGAGGGTTATGGAAGCGCCAACTCTTACCATGCCAGACTTTGAGAAACTTTTTATAGTTGAGTGTGATGCTTTATGGGTAGCTATTGGAGGAGTATTACTCCAAGACGGTAAACCTGTGGCCTTTTTCAGTGAGAAATTAAACAAAGCTAAAAAGAAGTATACCATTTATAATATAAATTCTCTGCATTGTTACAAGCCTTAAAATATTGGAGGCATTATATGCTACATAAGGAATTCTTTTTTATGATGGATAATCAAGCCTTGAACTACATAAATTTCCAAGTGAGCTGTCCCACAAACGTGCCAAATGGGATTCATTTTTTCAAGCATACACATTTGTTTTGCAACATGGAAGTGGTAAAATCATTGTAGTGGCTGATGCCTAGTAGAAAGGGCGCCTGCTGGCCATTGTAATGAGTGATGAACTGGTTGGCTTTGAAGCAATGAGGAGTGAATATGCTAATGCTTCATATTTTGGCAGCATTGATGCAATTCCAAGTATACAATACCATGCTGGCTTGTATTCAATTGAAGACTTTTTATTAATAGATGGATTTTTATTTAAGGGTTCTCAGCTTTGTATTCCCCTTGGATCAAGGCAATAAAATCTTGTGAGAGAGATGCACTTGAATGGTTTGGGAGGTCACTTTGGAAGGGATAAGACTTTTGGATTAGTGAATGAGAAGTATCCCCAAGGTAACTACAAGAAGTTACAACCCAAGAAAATTGGGCCCTGCAAAATTCTGAAGAAAATAATTGAGAATCCTTATTTGATTGAGATGTCTGAGGACTTAGACATCAGTCCTGTTTTTAATGCTATTGACATTCATTCACACTTAGCTGGGACAAATGATGACTGTATGAATGAGTAGAATGAGAAGGAATACATCAACTGGACCAAACACTTGGAAAATAAGAAAAGGAAACAAGTTGAATGAGTGTTAGATACCATATTGGCTGCCACGCAGTCTAGGTCATAGAAACTGTATCTTGTTAAGTGGGAAGGCCTGCTGAATTCCTACAGCACTTGGACCACAGAGGTTAACTTGCTTAAGTACAGCTGAGCAACTTCACCCTATGATGTTGAACCAAGAGGTTCAAAATTTCTAAAAGAATAGGAGGAGGACGCGGAGCATATTTAATGGACTTCTTCCACATTTTAGTAGTTTGTTTTTTTCTGCTTGGTATTTTTAGGGATATTTCTTCCTAAAAATAGGCCTGTATTCAATTTCCCTATTTGGGGTCATGGAAAAGAGGGCAGTTAAAAGTATTAGGAGGAGGTGAGAAAAAAAAGAGCTATGGGTAGCGTAGCAGCAGAGTTGTAACTAGGTGCAGATTTTAGTAATCTTTTATTGGTTTTTATTGCTTTTCCTATATGTAATCCAAGTGTGGATTGAATTAGGAAGACTGTTATTAATCTTCTGTCAGTTGAGTAATCTTGATGTCTCTGATATATATTCAGTGCGTACTGTGTTTGCACCATCCGGCTTCTCTGTTTTAGTGCCAATACATTTGTGGGTTTAAAGATTTATTCAAGGTGTTGCTCTGCATATCTGGGAAAAGATTATATGCATACATGTTGGCAATTTTGAGAAATAATTTGTCACAGATTGGAGGTTTTATGCATCACTATCTGAACTATCATCCAGTTACGAGGACCTATGTTGAAGAATCAACTAACATCATCGAATCTATCTATTTATCTAATTACTATTAATATGTATCAAAATAGAGAAATAGGGTTCAGGCTTGTGATGATATTGTATGATGGTTTAGTTGAAGGCCCTTCTAGGGTTTTGGTGAGATGATTAAGAGATTGCTATAAGATGTATGATGGTGATCTTTCTATGATACTAATGCTATTGGCTGATAGTTTTGTTCGCCCTTTCAATCATTGTGCATGGTGATGTGATAAATGTGTTCTCTTTATTCCTTGTAATGTGAATGTATGCATTAGGATTTATTGATGTATTTCTCTTTCATATTATAAATCCGTTCCTGTAATTCTTAATAATATCTTAGGTGTGAAACTCTGCCCCTTCAGGGTATTAAATATTCTGATATTCTTAGGTTCTCTCTTGTTGGCTTGAAGTCTGAACCTAGGGTCATTATAGAGCACGAACAAATAATCACTGCCAGCTTGTACTTTCTTATTATAGATGCAAATAGACTTTCAAATACTTGATCTGTTTTCTTCCTCCTCTTTGGTCAGTTTGGACTCCAACTTGCTCCGTGATATGCTACGTTTTCACGAGACGAGAGATATATTGAGTTCCCCCTTTTGACCCGGGATGGGACGGGGTGGTGCTCCTACTAAAGGGATGGTTTATTATAAACTATTCACACACCACTTACTAAGAACCACCACCTGCTTCCCATGATCGATTATTGCCGGATGGTCCATTACCTTAGAGGGTCAAGTTACCTTTAGCAGAAATTAAAAACTGAACTGAGAAGAAAGAGATTCTCATTACTGACCAGAGTTTATAGGTTATGGATCGACCAGAGCTCTGCATCGACTAGATAGACGAGTACTCCCCTCCCCTAATACATACAAGTACTTCCATCTCGGCAATGCAATATTGGCAATGCCACTGGGTACAGCAGAGTTACTTGCCAGAGATAGATCAAGAAATATAGGGACATAACAAGACAGATAGAGGCATCTAGTTCTCTTGCTCCCCATTACCAATTGCTGCTAGATGGAATGGAGGATTCTCGTCTTACTTATTTCTTTTTAGGAAGGATGGAATTGATGGTATATTAAATTCTGCAGTCATTCCCTAGGCTGATTATTCTTGCTACAGTGAAAGGAAGCAACTTCTGAAATCTCCATTTCATTCTTTGTTCAACACATAACTCCCTTGGTTTTCGGTATTAATTTTGTTCAGTCCTTAAGACAAGTGATCTTGCATCAAGACAATTTATAATTTATACTGCTTAAACACAAACTCATTATACTACTTAAAGCCTACAGAGTGTTTTCCGGCCATACCTTAAAGGGAGAATGATCCAGCAAAAACTCGCAGATTCAATGGTTTCAAACTTACCCCAAATCCTCTGCCTCCACCAGCGATTCCGCGACCTGTAGATGCTCTTCTTCTTGCCTGTGCGCTCTTGGGAAACTATTTCTAACCAAACCCATACCCACACCCAGGAAAATATCGTTGCAGAGGACAAAGGGGCAAGATAACTATCGTTGTATCGTCTCCTCTATGGCCCCTCTCCTCTATTACCCCTCTCCTCTATGACCCCTCTCCTCTGCATAGTCGGAATTCAAACCCTTGCTCCAAATTCGGGCATTGAGCGTGCAGGTGATCACCAATTGCAAACTGTGCTTCAAACCCTTGCTCCAACTTCGGGCATTGACCGTGCAGGTGATCAACAATTGCAAACTGTGCTTCAAACCCTTGCTCCAACTTCGAGCATTGAGCATGCAGGTGATCAACAATTGCAAACTGTGCGAGTGCGGGAGGGAATTTCACATAGAGGTGGTCCTAAGGCCCAAATAATATTTATTTTGGTGCTAGGGAAAATAATATATCGTACAAAGTTATGTCTATAGTATGTTTTTATAATATTATATACAATAAAACTATTCTTTGAACTTTGTGATAGTAAAAAGTCTAGGAATATACGATGACGAAGTTGAAAGTAACATATTATATACAATAAAACTATTGTTTGAACTTTGTGAAAGTAACATATTATATACAATAAAACTATTGCTTGAACTTTGTGAACATATACGATTGATAAAATGTTATTTTTTTAATGTGTTTTCTCATGATTGAAGCTAGATTTCATTAATGATTTTGACGATATCATTTTTTTAGTGTTGTTTTAAGTAAAAGTATTCATAAACTTTCTAAAGATATAATTTCTTGCAAAATTGTCTTCAACACTCTTGTTTTGCTAAGAAAAATGTTTTTATTAATTAGGCATTATTCAAGCATGAAATGGGTAATTTTACATATAATTACAAAATTGTTGTAGTCTCTATGCATTATTATAATGTTAATGCATTGACGTTAATTTGAAAAGACCTTGAGTTAATGTGTACAACACAAAAATCCTTGAGTTAAAAAAAACCACTTTCACCATTATATTTCTAAATTAGGACCCCATTCTTCTTCAAATAGAGGATGCTAGATCAATTGATGTTAGTAAACTATTGTAATAAAAGTACTATCTGAGGTGATATATCCTCGGAGATCAATATTACATTGTATTTAAGCTAAGTTATGCTCTCAATCCCAAATTAGTTACTACACATTTAGTATTAGGGTACACATATGACCCTAATATGAACCAGATATATGATACTAAGCCCCATATTAGACAAATAAGGTGATAGGGAACATATCGTTGTCATCATAATCATAATCAATCTTGACTTAGTGAACAATGAAGGGAATTTGACACTTTACAAAATGATAAGAAACAATTTCTAAAATTGTATAAATATGCCACCATAATTGTATTGATAAAGGAATTTAGACTAGAGACCTTGTATCAAATGTATTATAACGAGACCACGATAACATATTTAGTGGATATACATGGTATCTTGATGGAAAACACTATTAGTAACGTAAAATTGGACAATTGGACTAGTCATAGATTACCATATGAAAAGTTGGGCCTATTATTTACAAAGGATGGAAATGAAGCAAATTAAACTTTGCATGACTTGAAGATCCCCAATGTAAAATAAAAAATGATGTAAAAGTCAACATACCAGAATTGCAGTTCATACTAAATAAGAAAAAGATATATATCCAATCAAAAGGAAAAGAGAAGGGATGG
>LPNX010519450.1:76675-169187 GCA_001517045.1 Pseudotsuga menziesii
TGGAATCCATTTAGTTCTATGCTTCCTCGAGTACCCAGTTCAGGTCCAGCTCCGTGTACCATTGCACGTATGACCGTTGTCACTCCGATCCAGCAGCGCATTAGTTCCTTCAGAACCACATTCAGTAGCACTGCTGCCATTCTAGTGTATCAGTTTTTCATCTCAAACATGGTCAGCTCAGCAGTATGTCCAGCTTTGTGTCCCTTCCGGACCCTCATGATATGCACAGTGATTATCTGCTACAGGTCCTTCATTTTGGGCCTCACAGTTATTTTCATGTATCTTGATACGAGCATGGGAATGCCCGCCTCGTCCATATATTGAGATTTTTTCCTCATCCAGTATTTGAGGACCATTTATGTTGTTATGTTATATTCTGATACGAGCATGGGAATTCCTGCCTCGTCCATATTATCAGATGATCCCTCATCCATTATTGAGGTTATGTACTTTTCAGTCCTTGCAGGTGGTTCGAGATCGGTGTACCGGACTTCAGTTGCTTCCTTCTCTTCTCCACACCCCAACACAAACCAAATATGAATCATGATGTCCATCGGCCATACGATGAGATCTTTCCCTCGCACATCAGGGGGCAATCTGTTAACACTCAAAAATGGTTAACTACCTCATCTACCCCACTACATGGCTCATTTGTCCATTTGCCTACCATATTTCCCTGGAAATCCCACTAAAAAGCCTCCAAAATGCCTAAAATGCCTCTAAAAGGCCATAAAACCATCTAAAAAGCCTCCAAAAGGCCAAAAAACCCCTTTTTCCTCCAAAAATGTCCAAAATTCCTCTAAAAATAGCAAAATCCCCAAAAGGGAAGAAAAAATATAAAATAATGAGGAAAAGGAGGAAAAAACCCTAAACAAGCTGCCCTAAACCATATGGTTTCCAAAACCATGGGCCAGCACTCCACCACTAAAAAACTATAAATAAGTGGTGGAGACCCCTCATTTCAAAAATCCATTATCATAAGCATCCTGCCTCTGCCGAAATTATTCTCGAAACCCTAGCTTACCATCAAGCTACTTTCACCATTGAGAACTCTTTTTGGCCCATTTCCACCACCGGAAAAGGAAAGGAAGAAGCTTGGAGCTCGAAGCCACCGACATCGGACCAGCGCAACGGACTCCACCAACCTCCTCATTGGAGGTAATATCAATAAAAACCATTATACATTTCTTTACTGTTTTTTGCTTCATGTTATTTACTTTTTACCGCTTTTGCTTCAAGAACGTAGTTAGATTAATCTTTGTTTCCGTTTATCTTTATTTGAACTGCTACTAAGGATTCCCGATTTCTTAGTAGGTGCTCATCAGCACAAGCTAGGGTGAAAACCCTAGCTACAGGAGGGTTACCCACAATGACTTGACATGACTTATATACATTACAGACACATCCCAGAATAAACATCGGGGTACAATACATAATATACACATATGAATACATTCCGAAGTTACAATTACATCAACAATTGTTGCTGCTGTCAGAAGGGATGACATGCTCAGTAGACATCATCCCTACATTGATCAGGTTGAAATTCGAAGACTATGACTTGCTACTACTCAAATATGTCCGGGATGAGCCCTACGAGTCAGTCCTGACGGTTCCTGGTGCCCCCATCTAGCTAATTCCTAAACCTTGGGCGAGTGGGTTAGACCAATTTGGATTGTTGGGGCTCATCAATATGCCTCATTTTGGGCGACTGGATGAAGCCCATGCATGTGTTAACCAACTATTGGATTGTTTTCATCGGAGGACGCTTTGGTTGAATACGCCCATCCCTATTACTGTAGATTTAATTGTGAGCATTACAGGCTTGATGAAGGCCAAGGAAGATCTGACATAGTATATCCATGGGAGGGATAATCACAAAAATATTTCCAAGCAGCTGAAGGAGCTCTTTCACTTACAGCGTGATGGTCGTGCTTATCGCATCGATAGAATTAACTCACAAGTGGTGCACATTGGCGCAACAATTCTGGAAAGTAAAATCGTTCGGGGAAATCGACCGATCCAATGCACTTCCAACGTTGTCACATGCACCCAGGAGTGTGCTGAAGGGGTGAAAATGAATTGGTCTTTGTTTTTATTGAACCAGTTTCTAGAAGACACTCTTGATACTGAGAACGGGTGGCCATTTTCATGTAGTTGTTTGTCAATTCTTATTTCCCTCATCGCCTGGATGGAACCTGAATACTACCAACCAATGGAAGTTGATGCAGCGAAGGTGCGCCATGATGCCTAGTATCAGAACTTGTGGTGGGTTGAAGAGCCCAGTTGATAGGTAGACTGTGCCATTCATTTTTTGGTTTTATTGGGAGGCACTGCAAGTGTTGTACATGATTATGCACCTAATAACCTAAGGTCTCGGGTTACCAACATACTCAATTACTTGCATAAAATTGACTTCTAAAGTACAGAATAGGAAATAGGAGGGTTAGAAGGACTTACTTGTTAAATGAAGGTCGATCCTCGCTAATCTTCTTCCTCTCTGTTCCACTTCCAAAGTCTTCAAGATTGCTCCTCTTTCACCTGTCAAGAAACACTTTTCCAGATAAAAGATGATTCATATATGTATAAGCAAGTTAGATAAATCACATATAAGATGCATAAGCATAAACATTTATCAAACCAATACACATGAAACACATATGGAAGAATTAATCTCTTTATTATCAATAATGGAAAGAGTTCAGATACAACCCAATGTCTGAGACAAGTACTCCTCTGCAGCCAAAGGATTATGAGTTCCACTACTCCAAAGACTTCTGTATAAACTCCACCAGCATAACTTTGCTCTCCAAGTGTAAGTAATCAACGCCCTCCCCAAGTCCTGTATTTATATGGGTGAAATAAGGCAGTTCTCGAAGGTTAGGGAGGTTACAGTAGTTAAGGAAATTAAGTTAAATGACTTAACTAATCTCCCATTAGCGCGAGTGTTTTTATGTTTTAATGTTGAGACACATTTGCGGGTCTGTAGTAGAGCAACCCACGAATGATTCACGACTATGTATAAGTGCAACCCATGAATACATGGATTCGCGACTTGCTACAAAGGAGACTCGCGAGTGATGCGTGATTTGTATATAAAGAGAGTCGCGAATACATATCAACATGGAAAAAATGGCAAAGTGACTAGCTGGATGAAGGAAGCATGTATTTCATGACAATCCAATCTATAATGTTTTGGGAAAACCTCTATCCACAAGTGTCCTTTTGTGTGCCAACATGAGGGATGTCGGCACTCGGATGGAGAGGTGCCATTCAGGTGTATAACAGATGCCCCCTAATGTGTGAGGTTAGAGGGGAATGATGGTCGAAATACATTATAATATTTATCTTTGGAGAACTCAGAAATCCAATGGAGCAGAGAGAGTACCTGAAACAAAACATAGGAATGTCATATACAAAGTTACATCTGGGGATGCTATGTTCAATTTACTGGAACATTAGCTCCTTTACAATATTTGATTACATCATATGATACGGGTATAGAACCACGTATATTACAAAGGTAGATCGAAGCCACAATATACATTAATGATGAGTCTTCAAAGATCTGGAAGCTATGTAGAGAGATCGAACATAATCGTGCGCAACTTAGTCCATATGTGAGAGACTAAGGTCTTCATAAAGGATCCCAAAGAACCAGTACAATCCAAGCCATGTGAATAATGGTAAGCTGAAGTCGAACATGGAGAGGATTCAACAGTTTGTCAACCAATAGGTGATAATTAACAACTGAAGCAAAGGAGTTCACCAATGATGAAAGTGAATCCATAGGTACGATCATCAAAAATCTAGTTCTTCGCCATCAGGAAGTACTGAAAATGCAACCATGCTGTGATAAGGAAGGAAACAGATCCTCCAACGGATCACAAGAGTGACTAGGAACTGGGAAAAAGAAGGGAGACACAAATAGATAACAGATATAACAATGATGGGATCAGGTGATAGATCAAACATTGGGTAAAGTCCTTGAACAAGGAGCACAACACAAAGATGACCCAAGGTAGCATATAATGGATAGATAGAACAACTAGACTTATCTGTCATGTAGGAGACATGATCAGATTCCCCAGGATAATGGACAAGAGGAGGAGTAAGAAACTCAAAGTGATAGCTGAACACAAGTGTTTACTGAAACATGGATATCGGAAAACAAAGAGTGCTATGTTCAAAGATGACATGCTGCCATTACTAAAAAGAAGAGAAAACTTCTTCCTTACCTTCCCTGTTAAATTTTAACGAGTCCAGGAAAGTAAACTTGGTTCTCTCTTCATTTTTTAACAAGCTTGAAGAGATGGGAAAATAATGCTTGATACACTGATTCGTGGATTTAATGAGCCCGAACTAGTACATGCTCAGATGGTGTTTTCACATTTAGAGAGTCTAAAAAATCCAAAGAAGACTCCAGGGGGGTCCTTTTTCATCTAATTTAGTCTCCTAAGGCCGAAAAAGTATAAAACAAACCACAGAAGAACTCTCTTAACTTCCAAAGAAGAAAAGGTGCACCTTTTTCGTACTTAGTCAAGGAGGTCCGAAAAAGGTTAAATTACCACCTACCCAACGATCCTTCCTGAACAGCATAATATAGCTTGAGTTTTACGAGTGTGAAGGAAAGCAAGATCACTCGGAAAGATCCATTTGGTTACGAGAAATGGGGCTTACAACAATAAACTCGTTGCTTTGTTCTTTAGTGTTTAACGAGCATGACAAAGACACAAAGTACACTCAGAATCTTTTTCATGTTTGGGTCTAGAGCACGAAAAAGAGAAAACTAACCTCAAACCCGGTGTTCCTTTTCCGTAAATTTAGTCCCTCAGATCTGAAAAAGTGATAAACCTATACCTGAGAATACTCTTCTCAATTCAAAAGAAAAGAGAGTGATCCTTTCTCATATTATTTTGCATGGTCCAAGAAAGAGATAACCTACCACCAATGCGGATGCCCGTTCACATATTCTTAACGAGCTTGAACAGACGAGATAACTCGGCAGTCAAGTCTGTTTTGAAGGAGTCAGACCTGGGCCTAAAGAAACTCCATAAGGTTGGGGAGTCCTATAAAGGGATAGCTTGTAAAAAGAGATTCAGAAGAAGCTCTATTTGGTGTGAAAAATAGCTATGAGGAAACCGCTGGGCCTAAAACAGTGACGGTATGACTACCAAAGGATGACAAGGGCATAAAAAGATGATACTCATGAAATAAGGACCCTATCCACGGAAGAACAATGGTAGAGACAAGGGACTAATGGATTAGAATACCATAGTCCGTGGCAAAAACATTGAATACTAAGGTTAATGTGGAGTGATAAGATGCCAACATGTGTTGGAAATAGCAAAACCACCCTATAGAAGCATCAACACTTTGTAAAAGTTGGTAAACCTGTTCCAAGGCACAAAGAGGGTGATATTAGTTAATTGACATTTCAAACTATATAAAAAGACCCACTTTACGAAATATTATTTCTATAAATAGTTTGAAAATGAAAACATTTCTCACCATTTGAACTTTTTGAACCAAAAAGGAAAGTTTACCCTCTACCTTTCATCGATCACCGTGGACAATTGGACCGTCAGAATTGGAATCCGTCAGCTTCAGGTAATTCTACACCCTGAACTCGTCAATTTGATCTAAACAAATATTAAATTTAATGGTCAATTAAGTAGTTTGTATCATCTGAAATAGTGGCAATGCGCATTTGTGGGTTGCTAAGCGTAAGAGTCGTGAATACGCATTTCACTCGTGAGTTGTTGAATAGGAAATTCACGAATGACTCACGACTTGTCTAAATAGATAGTCGCAAATGCTACGCTATAGGGGAAACTTCAAAAATTATGCAAAATTTTTGAATTTTTATGATGAAATACTGAACCAAATTATGTGTATTTGCCAGGAAAAATATGGTGCTAGAGTGGAGGGAAAGAGAGCATGAAATAATGGATCATGCGGCGCTCCAAAGCGCGCCCACAATACATGCATTGAGGACTTGTGGGATTTTGAAGTTCTTTTGTACATCGCCCATGCGGGAAAATGTCTGCTTACTGGAATTCATGGTCAATTACTGGGATCATGACATGGGGATGTTCAATATTCAAGGTGAGACCTTAGAGCTTACTGTAGAAGATATATATTTCATAACCGGGTTGTCACAATGGGGGGCACCAGTGAATTTGGAGGGCACTGGTAGGGGCGGGGACCCCTTGAGTGTCCAAAACTATGTTGACATGTTCTGTACACCAGGTACGCAAAAGAAGGGTAGCAGTGTTATTATTGCAAACATCCAGGATTTCACACTCCAGGTACTAACTAGTACTATTGTGAGACTTTCAGGATCATCAGGGTTGCATATGGCCACCAGGAATCAAATGAGGGTGGCAGTTGATTACTTTAGAGGTGCTCTCTATGATTGGTGCTCGAGAATGCTCCCCATCATGAAGAGGCAACTATTCGACTGTAGGAGAGGAAGACGCAAAATTTTTGGCTATGCCAGCATACTAGTAGTGTTCTTCTTCTTCGAGAGTACTAGCTATGAGCGCTGCGATACCACTACAGGTCAGACATCCACGTCAGCCAAGGCTGAGCCAGTGGGGAGACATCTTCCTCCGTCAAGGAGGAGGAGACATAGTACATAGCGTCTACGATGATGACTTTTATATATGGTGGGAATGACAACTACCGGCGTTGGAGCAGTTTCCATACGCTGGGATGGATTTCTGAGGTGACCCCGACCTTGTCCTCCCTCCAAGAGGAATATGGGGTGAGATGGGTAAGTGATTTTTTAATTTTTTATCATTTTCAAATTTTTATGAATTTTCAAATGATAGAAGACATACATATGTACAAGTCTTAATCCTATTCATGCATCAAAATGCAGATATTGGACCAGTCTGCCCTGAAGGGCACCCGCGTATGTTCGTGTGTCCAGTTATAGGAGGAGACCCAGGATTGGTTCAGGTACTAGAGGGGAAGCTGGCCAGGCTGACCCAGCGAGTACCTACGATACGGATTGAGCATATAGCTATAGCCATGCAGTATTTTGTAGTAGGGGTTCCACCAATTTGGCTACGTCTGTTCAGGCGAGTAGCTAGAGAAGTACTTCTATACAGAGATGTGGTCAAGGCTGCCGAGGCCAAGGAGGCTGAGGAATCCAGGGTGCCTAGAGATCATGGGGACCAAGGAGGTCCCAGTGGCCAGGGTGGCCAGGCTTAGTTCTAGGGCATTTTGATGGATGATGATCCACATTTTTGTATATTTTGTATATGACGGGATCTATGGATCAGACTCGATCTATCTATAGACATATATTTTACATATATATATATATATATTTTGATTGTCAGCTTATTTACAATTGTTCTTTACATGTTTGCTGTATATTTTATGAAATGTGTGTGAGATGCCAATCCAAAATATAATTAGCATATGCATCAGTCAATGAATTTTGGTTACGTGGAATATGATTGAAAGTAATAACTTCAAAATGTCTTTCCAATAAACAAATTTGCATGAACTGACGTAACAAGGTAGGATTTTGTACCTGATAAGCTCGATTGAGCTGGGAAACTACCAACTGAGAATCCAAACGGACCTCAAGCTGGGTGATGCCACATGACAAAGCATCCCATAGGAGCTCAATTATAGCCCTATACTCAGCAACATTATTAGAAGCAGGACCTAGACAAGCGCCACCAGTGGCAACAAGCTGTCTTGTAGGAGAATAGATAACCCATGCTGCTGAAGCTAGGTTACAAGTCTGACGACTGGCGCCATCAGCGAAACCTACATACATGTCGGAAGACATCTGCAACAACCAGCAGATAATATAAAAAACAAAACTGACAACCTATTGTACATAAAATACATACAATAAAAATACAAGAAAAAGTGCTAAGCCTAAGCATAGTACTTTTTTAGGTAGATCCCATTTCTAGGCTCAATAAGCTTATTCCCATCATAATCCACTAATTCATATGCGCCTTTAATTAATACCTTCAACACAACATAGGGTCCTAACCACATAGCCTTGAATTTTCCTGCCCCTAGAGGTTCTTTATCTTGGTCCTAGAGCAAGACAAGATCCCCTTCAAAAAAAACCCTAGGTTTGATCGTTTTATCATATTGAGATTTAACCCTATTTTTATGAGCCTGATTGGTAGTCAACGCATCTCTACATTGCTCATCAAGGTGTTCTAGATGTACTAGACGTTCTTCAAGCTCAGTCGTATCAGGTAACACATGAATGGATATCTGCAAGGACAGGATTTCGCATTCAATCGGAATAATTGCTTCCACCCCGTGAACGAGTTGGAAAGGTGAATAACCCGTGGCAATCTTAACATTAGTTCTGTAGGCCCAAATAACAGGATATAACATGATGTGCCAATTAGAATGGGCTGCATCAATTATTCGTTTAAGGATAGTTTTCAAAGTCTTGTTTACAGCCTCAACCTGACCATTTGCTTGCGGATAGTATGGAGAAGAGTGTTCTTGTCTAAATCCGAGCATTGTAGTCAGTTCCGTCATCATGTTATTTTGAAAATGACTGCAATAGTCAGTGACAATCACTTTGGGAATACCAAACCTTGCAATAATTTGATTGAAAACAAAGAAAGATGTTGTTTCCCCGTTGTCTTTGAAACTAGGCATTGCCTCTGCCCATTTTGTAAAATAGTCAACAGCGACAATGATGTATTTATGCCCCCCATCCGAGACTAGGTTGCATGTCATGTAGTCAATCCCCCATTTCATGAAGGGTCCTACTGATACAATAGGAAATAATGGAGCAGGATGCGACCACATTTTTCTGGTGTAAAGCTGACATGGATGACAGCGCTTCACGGCATCCACACAATCTTTAAAGATCATGGGCCAGAAACAACCAGCACGTAATATCTTCTGGGCCGTTGCTAACCCAGATAAATGACCCCCACATGCTCTGCTATGGGAATCATTTAGGACAATCTCCGCTTCCTCATGAGTAAGGCAACGACGCAAGACGGAATCTACCCCTCATCGATATAATGTATCTCCTATAATGAGGTAGTTCTTGGCATGAAGGTGTTACTTACGTCGTTCCTCCCTAGAGTAAGCGGCAGGATACTTCAAAGTCTGGAGATATATAAGAATATCCCCGTACCAAGGATCAGAGGTGGATATGAGGAAGATGTGCTCATCTGGGAATGAGTCATCCTCCACCACTACATTTTCTTCAGTGGAAAATTCTGTTATTAGCTCAGTAAAAACTAAGGACTTTTTAGACTTAGCGGATTGAAAATCCAAGTCAAACTCCTAAAGAATGACTATCCACTTGTTGAATTTTCCCCCAACAATCTGTCGGGATAAAACATATTGGAACGGATTTACATCCGCCACTACTGTGGTGGTCCTCAGTAAAATGTAGTGGCGCAACCTCTGCATAGCATAAACAGCTGCTAAGGCCAACTTCTCGACGTGGGAGTATCTAAGCTCAGGTCCGGCCAAAGCACGGCTAAGATAATAAATGACATGCTCAACGAGCTTATCGTCCTCCTGGAATACTACTACCCCAATGGTTGACTCCGACACGGCCAGATATAATATAAAATCCCTAGAATAATCTGGTGGACGTAATAAAGGAGCCGACAGCAAATCTTTTTTCAATGCCTCGAACGCAAGTTGTGCGGTTTCATCCCATACAAAAGGAGTGTCTTGTTTGAGCAAGCGCATGAAACCTTTAGTGATCTTGGCATAATTAACGATAAAACGTCGAAGGAAGTTGGACTTCTCTTGCAGGCTTTGAAGTTGCCTGAGAGAACGAGGAGGAGGCATATTTACAATGGCATCAACTTTCAATGGATCCACCTGGATGCCTCGACTAGATACGATGAGTCCGAGTAATCTTCCTGACTCGACACAAAAAACACACTTGTGGGGATTCAAGCGAATTTTATAGTATCTGCATCTTTCAAAAATTAACCTCAAATCATCCGGATGTTGGACCCTCTTGCGAGAATGTGCAGGCAGATCATCAAGGTACGGTTCGACAATGGATTTTATGTCGTGAAAACCAAAGTTCATGGCTCGTTGAAAGGTAGCCCTAGCATTTTTCAATCCAAAGGGCATTTTTCTATACGCAAATGTACCCTAAGGGAAAATGAAAGCAGTTTTTTGTTGGTCTTCTGGTTTGCTTTGGATTTGATTGTAGCCGGAGAAACCATCCATAAATGAAAACACTTCACTCCCCGCACATGCATCTATGATCTATTCAATGAATGGTGTGGGGTAATTGTCCTTAGGACAGGCTTTATTTAGATCTCTAAAGTCCGTACAAACACAAATAGTCCCTTTCTTTTTATCAATGGGAATAGGGTTGGATACCCATTCAGTCAAAGCTATGGGATATATAAAACTAGCTTTCAACAACTTTTCAACTTCTGCCTTCACAGCCGCCGCTTTACGCGGGTTCACGGGTCTCAATTTCTATCTAACCGGCTTGGCATCAGGATAGGTTCGGATTTCATGTTGAACAATAGTTTGATCAATGTCTGGAATCTCCTCATATGACCAGGCAAAGATATCATGGAATTCCTTGAAAAGGGCAGTGTAGATGGCAATCTCCTCCGGAGAGCGATTTGCACCTATATAGATGTTTTCCATGATATCTGGGTGCACAACGATATTGATAGGTATAGTTGTGGAAATTTTTTCCATATTCCCCTCAGCAAACACCCCTTCCCTAGGCAAAGGGTTGATAGGTACCTCAATATCATCAGACAGTCTCACTTTAAACTCTTGGTTTTCTATCTTGCTCAAATCTAGAAGAAAATAGGATCGATGATGAAGATCCTTACAAATCTTATCACGTCCACTCATAGCTTCCAGAATAGCTTCATCGGAAGGTAAAACGGTATCTAAGCAATCTATGGAATGTGAAGAGTTTTTTGCCCATGCAGGAAAATAGAATTCTTCCAGATCATCTGAGACTGATAGAGGGTCTGGATGGGATCAGCAGCAGCTTGAGTGATGGCTTGATAAGCTACCTCTACTGCTGATAAGGGCACTTCTAGTTCATGGGGAGTTGGGAGGACCCAAGGATCAGTCCTATCGCCAACCGTAGCAATGGAATTCCCCCCAGTAGTAGAACCAATGTATTTCACCAGGGCTAGAAGGTCAAATGTGCCCATCAATGATGCGTACATTCTATCTCCCAAGCTCTGTGCAGCAGGTTTGTCCTGATCAACCAATGGTACAGTGGATTCCTTAGACTCTAAATGGCCTTTTCGGGTAAAATCAAGTTGGTCAATAGTAACCAACTTGCCCTCATGTGGAAAAACCATGACACGAAGAACAGCTGATGCAACAGCAGACATTGCATAAGTCCAATTCCTTCCCAAAAGAAAATTGTATTCCAAAGGAGCATCAATCACTTAAACTTCAATAGACACTGCTTTGCCTGCTAACTTAATCTCAAAAGCTGGTAGCATACCATGAGGATGGAAGGATCTTCCATCGAAAGCAGTAAGTAAAGTGTTTGATGGGACCAGCTCTGGGGATCCAAGAGCTTTCCAGCAGGCCAGGGACATAACACATGTAGAGACTCCCTCATCAACAACTACCCTTCCAATGGTCTTACCACCATGGATGACATCTATTGATAAGGCTACATGGTAAGGCAGGCGAATTTTGACATCAGAGAAATTGAATTTCGCCATGAGACTCGAAGAATCCATGCTACCTAAAGCTGCTAAGAGAGCATCCCGCTGGGCAAGACAACTCTGTAACACCTCTAAAGCTGACATTGCACACGGGGTTTGAGCTAAATATTCAACCACTGAGTAGTTTGAAGTAGCCCTAGCATTGGGGTTATGCAAGGTCTTCTTGAAAACACCTTTCGGTATCTTCGGCATAGTTTCAGCAGGTTTCTCTATTGTGAGAGGGTTGGAAGGTTCACCTACAGCTTTACCCTTCTCAAAAGTCTCAGTTTCATAGTTTTTGTTCCTGGTTTGCAACAAAGTCGAAGATCGAACCATGTTGATATAGTTAGGGTCAGGGGCAGTTTGAGTGCCCCCTGCTACATTAGAAGCTGAAGCAGAGTTCTGTCCTTGGGGAAACGAGTCCTTCAGGACAACCGGTTGTTGAGATTTGACCAGCTTTTGGGCTTGATCCATAAGGGGACAAAGGTGAGTAAGGTGGTCCTCTTGGCACAACTTACAAGGGAACTTGACCTTCTTCTTTTCTTTTTTTCGCCCATCAACATTGTTCGCGGGCTTTGGCTTGTTTTGGTTTCCCTCTCCTTTCTTACCTTTCTTTTTCTTCCCGCCAGGCTATTGATTTCCCTTCTGAGAGGTTTGAGCAAAGACATTTGCATTTTGAGGAGAGGGGGCAGCCTTTGCTTCCTCCACCGTAGACTGTTTCACAGACAACTGGTGAACTTGTTTAGTTAAAGACTCTACGGTGGGAGAATTGACAGACCCAACCACACCATCGACATGGGGTCCAGGCTTAGGCTTCTCCGCCTCGTGTGAAGGCCTCGGTGCCTCAGGGATGATCTCATACAATATCCCAGACTGTGAATAAATCAATTCTAACTGCTGAGCCCTAAGTATGGCTTCTTCTTCATTCGTTACTCCTGATGTGGAAACATCCTTAGATATGTATGGCAACAGTGATTTAAGGAACCATTCTAATAGAAACTCAGGAGGAATGGTGGCTTTGATAAGGCTCTTTTTCCTCCTCCACTCTTGGATATGATCTAAGATGTGGGTAGCCTTGTTTTGTCTAAAAGTAGACAACAAGTCCGTTCTGAAATCGTATCGAACCGGAAGCTAAAAGTGGCTAAGGAAAGCACTAGCCAAATCCGAGAAACTACTAAAGGTAGCAGAAGGAAATTCAATATACCATTTGGATGCCGTACCCATCAAGGTCCTATAGAATAGCCTCAATCTAATTGAGTCCTCATTCAATGAATTGGAAGAACACCATAAGTGAAAAGTGGTGGCATGTGCCCCAGGATCTTCACCAGCTTTACCTTCAAACTTAGGGATGTCCGATGGCAATTTGGTGGGAACAGGTGGCCATAAGGGGTCATGCCTCACCGGGTCATTCATCAATTTTGACAAGTATGGCAAGTTTAAAGTTGCCAGGAAAGGAAGTTTGGGCCTAACCGGGGTACTAAATGAGCCAACTTAGGGATTTGAAGGACCTGCCCCCAAATGCCCATGGGTAAAAGTGGGGTTTCCCCCAGCGACCGGTTGTGAAGTGGGAAGGTTGATTTGAAACGGATTCCATCCGTAAGCCATAGGATTTTGTGTGGGATGTGCAGTGTAAGTGGTTCGAGCCGTCCCCATAGAAGCAGGGGTCTGAAAGACTAGAGCAGGTATCCCTCCGCTAAACAACGAAAAGGGAGAGCTTGTGTATGGGACCAAAATAAGGGTTTGGAAGCTCTGCCCGTAAGAGGTGTTGCTCCCAAACTGCACTCCTACATATGAAGGAGATGGACCTACGTATGGACTGGATGGGGAAATGTGCCCTCCATTCCAAGGAAATCCTTGGACATAAGCCGAGGATCCTACTGGACCACTCTGGGTAGTGTAAAGGAAGGAATAAGGAATGGTAGGTATACTGGGGATCCCAGCAACTATGTTACCAGAAGTACCTCCTATGTTGGAGTGAACCGGTGGTTGAACCACCCGGCTCACTGGAGTCAAAGGTGTAGAAGGAAAACTAGATCTAGGGGTACTTACCGGGGGAGGTAGCACCCCTTCAACTGGAAGGGTTGAGGTAAACATAAAAGAAATTTCTTCCGCAGAAGACATGACTCTACCCACAGGGACACCTAGCACTGGTGAATCAAAAGGGCTAACCTGAGCGATCACAGGATCGTTTAAATCAGTCAAGGGGGAGTTAAAATTTCTTGCAAACTCGGTAGTCTGCAATTCTTCTATCTCAACTGTTTCAAGCTTGAAATGGTTAGCAATGAGTTTCAGTTCACCAAGAGTCTCACTTATTCCTACAGGTTCAAATGAACCCTCTGTGTCTAATCTCCGCCTTTGAGGTAAAGGTGGAGGCTCCAATGCAGTGATAGGAGGAAGGTTTCTCAACCTTCTTGACCTTCTAATAGGTTGGTCCTCTAGAATTAAAAATTTAACAAATCACACCCTAAGGCCAACTAAACACAGGCAAAACCACCGAGCATACACTAAAAAGTTCCTAGAGTATTAGGCAATCAAACCAGGGTAAAAGATATACTTTCCCGAAGAAAGATGATGAACGATTACTTGGTGTCCTTGAGGTGGTTCTTAGGTACAAACGAAGGAATCACCCACCGCCCTCCTACACTTTCCACAAGGGTTACCTTCCAAGCCCGTTCAAGGTGAACCAGAAATAACCTTCCGGTTTACCTAGGTATGAACCCTAAAAGACAAGAGACTAAAAGCTACCTTGGCAATACCAGTTGTCTGGGGGGAAAGTCGTCAGCCAAAATCGTACGCATGGGCAGGGTAGCTGAGCCCGAAGCTCTGTCTAGGACAGAATCCCCAAATGCGTAAAAGTCCTGGGTTACGTTTTGACAAGGATTCAGAGGGTTATCTTGTCTATCGAAGCCTCCACGCGGCCTCGTGCTTAACTCCCATTTGAGAAGAGCTTCATAGATACAGTGATACAGTCAAGGATTTCCCTAAAGAAAGGTCCACTACGTTTGAGTTTATAACTTGTGGGAAGTTTACACTTCCTAGCCCACAAGTCTAGCCTAAGCTAGTAGGTGAAAGGCCCCTAAAACAAAAACTTACTAATAAATTTTAATTTATGCGTTCATTTTAAAGGGTTGTTCTTTACTCAAGAGGAAATGGAGTGGTATACTGTATGATGTTTTGACTCAAACAAGAAATAAATGAAAGTAAAGGTGTATTCAAAGCAAAATTTCCATTATAAAAACAAACTTCTTTTTTAATTTTTGCAAATATGTATTGATGAAATGAAAGCTACAATGAAAGAAACTAAGCCTATGTTTTTGTAGTTTTTGATATAATATTTTTAAATTGAAATAAACACTACTTATGAAAAAATCACAATGCAAAAGCTTTAACTATGTTTTCTTTTCACTTTTAAAAATAATCAAAACTCTACTATGCATCTACAATGCACTATGCTTGAGCAAACTTGACGCTTATAAACTGTATAAAAGTAACAAACTGAAATAAACAGGCTGACAGGACCCAAAAGACCACCAACAAAGGGAGGCTAGGAACCCTAGCTTGGGTGCTACCAATGACAAAAAATTACTGCACACTTACAAAGGAAAATGACAACCAACCACTGTCCAAAGACAAACTGGAAAAACAAAGCCCAAGACCCTAATCACTGATCTGGACTATGACACTTTAACCCACAACCCAAACAGGCCAAAACACTTCAGTATGCAAGCAGTAAACAAACCAAGCAAAAAGACTCAAGAGCTTCCGAAAAAGGAAAGAAATGTGATCACCAACAGTATTCAAACCCACTACTCAGCATTCTTAAAGAAAGACCACTCAGAAACAGGGACCAAACAAAGAAAAGAACAAGCAAAACTTATCTTAAAAATCCCCACTTCCAGGAGTATTCGCGACTGTCACTAAGAGAAACTCGTGAGTGACTCACAACTGTCTAGTATTACAACCCGCGAATGCAGACCAGTATTCGCGACTATCTAGAAAGACAACCCGCGAATGGGTATAAAATTTTTCTCAAAAAATCAAGAAAAAACCCAAGAATTTCAAATGCTGAAGCAAGTATTGAAACAGGATAACAAATCACAAACAGACTCACAAGAAAAACTGGTCAGGAGGACAGAAAACAACCTATAGTAGTCTAGGCTCCCCAGCGGAGCCACCAGTTTTGTTGTACAGGATTATGCACCTAATAACCTAAGGTCTGGGGTTACCAACATACTCAATTACTTGCAGACAATTGACTTCTAAAGTACAGAATAGGAAATAGGAGGGTTAGAAGGACTTACTTGTTAAACGAAGGTCGATCCTCGCTAATCTTCTTCCTCTTTGTTCCACTTCCAAAGTCTTCAAGATTGCTCCTCTTTCACCTGTTAAGAAACACTTTTCCAGATACAAGATGATTCATATATGTATAAGTAGGTTAGATAAATCACATATAAGATGCATAAGCATAAACATTTATCAAACCAATACACATGAAACACATATGGAAGAAGTAATCTCTTTATTATCAATAATGGAAAGAGTTTAGATACAACCCAGCGTCTGAGACAAGGACTCCTCTGTAGCCAAAGGATTCTGAGTTCCACTGCTCCAAAGACTTCTGTATAAACTCCACCAGCATAACTTTGCTCTCCAAGTGTAAGTAATCAACACCCTCCCCAAGGCCTGTATTTATATGGGTGAAATAAGGCAATTCTCAAAGGTTAGGGAGGTTACAGCAGTTAAGGAAATTAATTTAAATGACTTAACTAATCTCCCATTAGCACGAGTGTTTTTATGTTTTAATGTTGAGACACATTCGTGGGTCTGTAATAGAGCAACCTGCGAATGATTCATGACTATGTATAAGCGCAACCCCTCGAATACATGGATTCGCGACTTGCTACAAAGGATACTTGCGAGTGATGCGTGATTTGTATATAAAGAGAGTCGCGAATACATCTCAACATGGAAAAAATGGCAAAGTGACTAGCTGGATGAAGGAAGCATTTATGTCATGACAAGCTAATCTATAATGTTTTGGGCAAACCTCTATCCATAAGTGTCCTTTTGTGTGCCAACATGAGGGATGTCGGCACTTGGACGGAGAGGTGCCATTCAGGTGTATAACAGCAAGCTTCCGCTGTTGTTGTTCCCCATGTATCTCTTTATGCAACGGCCAAGTATCAGTGGATAATTTGGTTTTTCATCGGGCCCCACTCGATCTACATTCAGGCGCGGTGGGACTACAACCGGCAGTGGCTACCTTTATCTTACAAAGTCATGACATAAGAATTGGATGCTATTTTCTAAGAGTGGTTGGATAAATGGTGAAACCAGATGAGTCAGGAAAAGTTGTCCAAGGATCCACCACCAGATGCCCCAGAAGATCCTTCCCAGAAGAAGATGAGCTTTCACAAATATGACAACGAGTCGTCGATAGACCCTAAGGATGCAGTACAGTGCATGCGGGAAGAGACTCACACCAAATCACATCATGAATATGATTGAAGAAGTGGTATCAAGTCAAGGATGGAGGACCAGCTGCAATGGCTCATGAAAGTGGTCACTGACTCCTCTACGACTGCGACATAGGTGATTCGTGAGTCGAACCATGACGAATTTGGTGTGGTAATAGATAGACTAAATTCTGTTTTTATATTGTTTCCAGGAAAAAATTTGTGAGACCTATGATGCAGGACATCATGTCGATTAGCACTGAGGCCCATACTAGGAATGTGCAAGTTCCCCTGACTGCGATCGATGAGGGAAATGAGGAAGTCAACCAGTTGCTGCAACCGATCCAGGGTGTGGCTTTGGATCTGAACAAGTTATTTGCTACTGCATTAGTGGAGTTATAGCACTGTCGCCCCAGAATTGGTGGACCGACAGAAATAGCTAACTGAGGGTTATGTCGAGTCATAAAGTGAAGCTGAGAAGCTACAGAAATAGGTAGAGGAGTTGCATCAGGTCCAGGTTCAGCTAGCAGAAGAAAAAGTACAGTAGATATATGCCTTGAAGGTGACATAAGCTGAGCGATAGTGAAAGGCTGCCGAAGAGATTACTGAGCTTTTGAAGGTTCAAGACCACCTAATTGTTGAGAAAGTGCAGTTGTGTGCTAGATGCAATGAAATCAAGAAAGCTATTTCTAAGGCCTGCCAACACATTTTTGAGAACACGGTCGAGTTCACCCTATTCGATAGGGCCAAGCAACTGGGACAAAATATCGGCCAACTTCAGGATACCAACCTAATTATTAATTCCCTGGTACAACCTATGATGCCGCTAGAGCAGGTTGCGGAAAGGAAGGCTTCCATTGAAGAAATCGTGACTCAGTTTTGAAGCATGGAGCAAGAGGCTAAGACCATGGAGGCAGCAACGCATTTTTGGCAAAGTGTTGTCTAGGATGAGTAGCTTGATTAGCTGACTGCACAAGTGCAAGAATCCAACATTCAACTGATGACCTTGAAGGTGTCACTGAGGGAAATGCCACTTATGGTACAGATCACACGGGGTGAGGAATTTAAGGATCTTCAGTAGCGATCTTCCCATGCCCAGGAACACAAACAAAAGCATCGTGCCCAAATTGATGAATTTCAAGATATTGGTGGCCAGTTGGTGGTTAAAGCAGTCACCACACTACAAATGGTGTAGGAGAATTGATAAATGGTCGATGGCAAGGCCAACGAAGAGCACCTGGTGCAGCAAGCTTTGACTAATTTTCAGAGTATTACCGACAAGTTCCAGCTTCAGGTTCATGAGATCGCACAACAATTTGAAGATTTTAAAGCACGAACGTTGGCATACACCCTGTCAACCTAATGTGGCTTGGAGACGAGCCACAAGACTATGTTGGGGGCCTGTTTGTAGGGGTTTTGGTTAGTGAGTTACGCAGTGTCGCGGCAACTGCACAAGATCACACGGTACCATGCAAGTCCAAATTAGCACGATAAGCGAAAAAATAAATGTTTTTGATATTTTATATATTATTTGACCAATTTTTGTCACAATAGGTTATTAGCGGTTATAAGTTAGTTAGAATTCGACCTTGAATGTAAAGGCGCAAGCCTATTTATAGAACTAGTTTTGTAATTGAATAGGGAGAGAGTAGCATGAGCATGCTCCAAGGATTGGTATTATTTGGAGAATGATTGTAGAGTTTCCTATTGTATCTGCAATCTATCTAGGTTTTTCTTGATGTATTCAGCCTCTGGTTTTGGATCATAATTGTGTATTTTGGATCCTTTGCACAAGATTAATATGATATGACAGTTGTTGCACAAATCTTGTCTTTTATTCCTGCTGTGATCTGATCTTTTATGATGCTGTGATCTGTTTTATAAATGATGTTGCAATATGTTATGATGTTGCCATGGTCTATTCTAGTTCCATTGTATTGATGTTGATGTGATCTTTTTTAATTCTGTTACATTTATGTTATGAGTTGATGATGTTGTTGCACTAGCAATACTGTGACAAATGCATGATGCACTCTGTAGTTGTGGAAATGAGTTAATGATGAATGCATAGTTCTGGATCGAATAGTTATGGTGTCTCCTCGTTGGATCCCCATATCCTTCATCCTCACTGCCAAAAACTCAGTTCTGAAATCTCTCCCTTGAACATCTCAGGCGAGACTTCGTTCACTCTACGGATGTTGTTGGGCAGGGTAAAACTTGTCTGGGCTGATGCTCAGGGAGATCGCGCTGGTTGGGTGTCAACAGAGTGACAACCCCTGTCAACAAGGATTTGTTGGTGGGTTTCTCCAACAAATAGAACTGAGTGTAGGGAACTAGAACGGAATGTAATGGACTCCTAACTGAGCTTGACTAGTCACCAACTGAACTCAACTGATGGAGGTTGGTATTGGCACTCCTAGTGGCTCCTAATTTGTAGGGATTTATCTAGGAGGATCCTAAATGGATGCATGCAAGTGCAATTAGTGGAACTTAGCCTGAATTAGTGTTCCCCACACTTTAGTAACTGGTATATGTTCCCCAATTAGGCCAAGTGGACCCAATGGTGCAAGTGACTAAAAATAGACTGAAAGGACTCCTGATTTAGACATGACTCTTGATTTAGACATAAATGACCAAATTAGACAAGGGAGTATTATAATCCTAACACTCTAATGGTTGCGAGAGGTTATCAAAATCCTCTTGGTACACACAATTTTTGTCTAGGTTCTATTTCTAAGGGAAACCCTTTACCATGGAATGTTCATATTCCTAGTGGAAATAATGCATCCTGGAACACAAATGCCAATTGGAATTATCCTTCATCAATGGGAGGAAATTCCACAAATGGTTATAATCCGATTTATCCTAGCACAATTCCTAGGGGAAATCCACCTATCAACCCCATTCCACAACGGAGTGGTCAGGTGTCAGAAAGTACCCAATCTTTTTGGATCCAACCTCCACAAGGTGGAAATATACCTTGGAATTCCAATAAAAACCAAGTACATAATCAATGGAATGGTCTTTTTCTAGTAAGTAACCAATATTATTGGTACCCAACTCCATTAGGAGGCAATCCACCCAATGGTTGATTTTTAGGAAGTAACCAATCTTCTTGGGACCTAACTCCATCAAGAGACAATCTACCCATTGATCATGTTCTAGGAATTACCCAATCTTCTCGGGGGAATCCTTCGCAAGGGGGAAACGCACCTTGGAATACTAGTCAAATCTAGGTACCACCTACATGGTGTGGTCAGATTCTAGGAAATAACCAATCTCATTGGAGTCTAACCACGCAAGGGGGAAATTCATTGATTCATCAATGGCATGGTTAGATACCAAGAAATATCCAATCTCCTTGGAGTCTAACCCTGCAAAGGGGAAATCCACCCACAAATCCCATTCCATGATGGAGTGGTGAGGTTCCAGAATGTAACCAATATTTCTAGAACTAACCTACAATACCTTATTTTTATCTAGATAAGCCGCCACATGGACCTTATGCCAATGGAATGAGTGGTTCCATCAAAAACCTTGAGAAAATCACCCAGCAAATGGGACAAATGTCTGTTCAAACTTCACAACCTATAGCTGGTCAGGAGATGCAACAACATGCTAAGCTTTCCCTAACTTCTAAAAACCTCATAGTTCAATCCATAGAACTTAGAGGAAATAAAAAGAAATACAAGAGTAAGAAGAATGCTAACTTTGGGGAGGGACATGCACTGAATCCAGCTCAAGACAATGAGCAACAACAATCTGTTGTTTTAATGCAACCCTTTTTGCAGCACCATCATCAAATGGTTTCTAAAATGTTGGAACCTCCACCAAGAGACAACCAGTCCAAATCCCCACAAGAGGGAAATGATCCCAATTCCAATGTCTTCATGTGTGGTCATGAGGTGAACATTAAAACAATCTATCATTCTTATGATGTCCCTCCTAGTACATCGGATCAATCAGAATCAGATCCAAATGGTTCTCTCACCATTGAGAAACCAACCATAGACATAGCACAACACCCCACCAAAGGTGATCTATGTGGAACAATGCATAGTCCTAATGCACGAGATGCTCATAACAAAAATGTTGTTGAGGAAATAGATCAAGCAACATGTGCCATGTCCACCATGGAGGTATTGCAATATTTTTTTGCACAAAGAAAGGAACTATTGTCTTCAACTAGAGCTGTTGATCCATCCGATGCAACATTGATCACATTAGACTTAGACCAATCCACCTGTAGGATTCCTTCCAAAGTTGTTTTTCAGATTAAAGTAACATCTCATGGAAATAATATCTTTCAAACCATAGTTGATGAAGGGACCTCAACCTGTGTCATGTCATTTAAATGTTGGAAAGCATTAGGATCACCCACCTTAGTTCAATCCCATACTGTGCGAAAAGCATTTGATCGACATACGTTCTCTCTTCATGGAGTCATTGTATCCCACCCTATTGAATGGGGTGGAAAAATAGTCACAGTGGATGTTGAGGTAGTAGACACACCTATAGATTACAATTTTCTATTAGGACATAGTTGGATACATGTGATGATGGCTATGGTGTCTTTATTGTCTCGAGTGATTTGGTTCCCTCACTGGGGGAATCTTGTCATCATCAACCAATTATATTACTATATTCTTGAAACTGTTATCCAATCAAATGTTCCTGTCATTATGGATGCTCTAAAGGAATTTCAAGACATTAGGGTAGGATCGTTAAAAAATGTTTCCATCATGGTAAATTTTATGATCCCAGAACCCTTATCTTCTATAGAAGTGCCATACCAAGCTATTGAAATGGATTTAGCATATTTGGATCAAAATATTCCCTTGATGGAGGAATATGATCCAATTACTTGGCCCATTTTGGTTGTGACATCTCCCAACTCACTTGATTTCTTCGACATAATTTTATCATCAAATGAAGCAAACCTTGAAGTCATAAACATTTGGTTGCACCAACCTAAGGAAATATTTTGTGGGGCCACTAGGATCATATTTGGTTTAAATCTACCAAAGTATAGGAGCATCATTTGTATGTTCCTCTATCTTATCAAGTATATTTGGAAGCATTCATATAGGTTTATGTTTTCCCTCTGTAAAGATGCATTTGAACCTTTTGCAACCCAAAATTTCCATAGGGTCGAACCTGTTGGAAATTGGTGGTTCATCCTATCATATCTGTATTTTCCACCATTTCGACAGAAGAGCCTACCGAACATGGGACACCCTAGTCAGAACCCCATTTCCATTTTGGTTCCCATGCTGAGTTATTCTCATAGGTATTGGAGCCAATTAGTACCATCATGACCTGGAGTTTGAGACCACATACTTATCTTCCATATAGTTCTGACCATTTCCTGATGGGATCCCTATTTCATGTTAGTTTACATAAACATGTGTTAAAATATCCGCATTAACATTTGTGCTTACTACTTCGGTGCTTACTTCTTATTTTGCATATATGCCTTTGTAGTCACTTTTTGCTCAAAATTCTTATAAACCATTGTTTTTGTTTTAGTTGAATGATACATGTGACAACTATTTGATTTAGGTAGTTGATGGACCATGATTCATTGTGATTTATGATTTTGGAGTTTCTCACAAGAATTAGCATGAAGTAAACCACATCGCCCCCTTCCTACTTGTTCATCGTATCAAATTGGATAACCGCAGTTACTTGGTTCTATTTCATTGTCTGTCGACACATAATCATGCTTTAGATAGCCAACCGATTGAGGGAACATCCATAAGAGTGTGCACAACTAGCTCAATCCGTGTTTGCAATATGTATCTTTTCCTTTGCCTGACCCGTTCTCTTGAAAAATAGAGTATGCCCATGCAACCCTCGTTACCTCCCATGTATCATAGCACTATTTATTCTTTTTTCAGTCTAATAAATCAAAAATTACTAAAAATTAAAAAACACAAAAATCCAAAAAAGGGGAAATTTGAATCGTCACAAATTAAATCTTTGAGATAAAGGAAATAGCTAGTAGTCGCCCTTGAACATGGCACATAATTTTGTATCCGTTTTCAGTACATCATTTACATTTTCCTTAGGAAGTTGTACCGGTACTTTGAATAGATCTCCATCGATAGGTTATCCTTCTTTTCATATATGGAGATTTCATTGACTCATCTAGAGTTGACGAATTTCACAATGGTTGGTTACTCAAGTCTTATGTTTCCAAGTGTCCTTTTTGCGTCGTGTTTTGTGTTCAAGGGAAGTCAAACCATTGTCGGCCATTCCTCAAATATTCATGAACAATAATATTGGCCTTCCTTGTGTCAGTATACAGTGTTGGATCTTGCAGCTCTACTAAATTATATCAGCGTATTGATCTCAGTTTCATGTTAGTTGATGTGGGATGCATTAATGCCCTCCTTCTGACAGATCTGTTCCTATCAATGCCAAATCATCATCTAGGAAATGGATATAGGAACCCTAGTGATTACCTTGGATCTTGCAGTCATTAGTGGTAGGATTCCTCGCAAAGGACAGTGGGTATAAACAAACGACCCCTGATTTTTAGATTCTACGAGTGTTTGACTTCAGAACATCTACTCACACTTGTCAGTTTGTACTCAAGTACGTTGGAGTCCATCATCATTATCTATGGGCCTCTTTGCATATGTTAACGGTATACATCAATGACCAGTAATCAGATGGTGTTTTATTATGCTCTACATCAACTCATTTATTCGCATGATATAAACTCATACTATTGTTCATTTTCATTGAATACCTTGGGAAATACAGTTGTATCACTCATTGATGCACTTCCTGAGTTGTGCAATATTAAAATACCATGTCAAAGTACCATGAAGACCTGGATATGTTGCACTCATAAAATGTGCACTTATATGTTTTTACATAATTTACTTTTGACATGGATCCATTGTGTATTGTTCATGGCCATGCTTGTTTACTTTCGAGCATGGGTATACCCACCTCGAGAAGATATCATATATTTGGGAAATTTCTTTGTTTCACTTGCAGGTGTTTCTTCGACTCTTATGTTCATAAACTACCCTTTTTCATCATGCCTTGATCATTAAAGAGTATCGGAATAAAAGAAAAATCAATGTATTTTGGCCCTCGGCATAGCTTTGGACTACACACATTAGGGGGCATATGTTAAAAATAAAATGATCAGCCTCAAAGATGATGGTTTGAAAACATATCTTCTTTTCTCCCACAACATAAAGACCAGAATTTGGAACAAATTGAGAGCTTTGATCTCTCATCAAACCACTGCTTCCAGAAAGGAAGAAGTATGTGAAGACAAAGGTTTCTCTAAATAATTCAATACCAAGAATACTTAAGGATCAAAACCTAGTCACCACAAATCGAGGAGTGGAAATAATACATGGCATGTGTATTAATTGTCCAAAAGACCTAGAAATTCAAGTAAAATGACCAAAAACTAAGGAAAGTGAGTTTTATTAAGGAAAGAATAAAAAACATTTAAAAAGTTTAAACCCACAACCATTGTGAGTGATTAGAAACACAAATCCCAATGCTATATAATAAAGTATTGTGGGAGGAAGGAAGGAGGACAAAGTATAGAGAAAAACCATGTTGTAGGAATGAGAAGATAGATAGAACCTTTCTTGCACATCATAGTTTCTTTGATCATTGGAATTAATGGAGAGAGGTAGTTTAGAGCAAAGGAGAAAGGGATTCACCCATTATTGGGTTCTAGTCACTTTCCTCTCAATTTAATATGATGCAATTCAAATTTCCTCTAAATATTGTGTTTTAATCCATGTTTGCTTCATGTATTTTTGCAACATTTAGTAGATAGATTTCATACTTTATTTGAATTTTTTTAAGAGATAGAGGTAAGGAACTAGCTAGATGTTGCTAATGGAGGCATAAAGGCCATGGAGGCTGGAGCAAAATGAACTTCACCAAATGACACGCTGCAAGAGGTAACCTCCTCCCTTCCCTCTCTCTCTTTCCTTTGAAAAATGTAGAAATTTCAGGAAATTGTCCATTATTGCATATATTATGTCAACAAGATTCACCCTCCATGTAGTTATGGATAGATAGGTTGTATACAAGTCCCTACCATTGAATCTGCCAACATGTAGTTACAAAAAAAATATGATATAATTGGGACACCTATATCACCTAGATTCTGCATATGGGTCATGTGGCCTAATTGAATGAGCATCTTCTTTACTATCTCTCCTTAATAGTCCAACCCTACAAGAATCCAACAAAATTCCATCAGCCCCATTACTGTATACCTCAAAATAACTTCCATAAGGAATACAATAGAATTATTGATTTCATTAAATAATTCTTAAGGATAAAGATACTAGAAGGCCTAGCAAATTAACCAAAATAAACATGATGTAATATTTTTCTAACTTTACATGAAAGAAATGACTCTATTGAGGATCATAACCCTTTGTATAATATATGAAACTGAGGATAATTTGATCTATGGACCCAATTTTGTCACAACAACTCCTTTATTGTTTTTCACTCATGCTTTGGCCCTACCCATCAAAATCATGTGCATCTAGTCTCACCATCTAAATATTTTTTAGATCATACCCCAACACTAGGTGGAACTAAATACCCTTCTTATGAATACAATGTTAGATGAGATTAGAAATTATAAGGCTCCCATTTGTTTTTCAATTTCCTTTCCTCCTTTAATATAGTCATGGAGATGATTATTCCTTAAACCCATATATTCCAACCCTATCCTAGAATCATGAAAAACATCATGGACATATTCCTTTGTAGAAATCATAGCATAGCCTCTTCTAAAGGATTTAATGATTATTGGGCCCGGGATAAAAGTGCATGATTCATTTGCAATTATGCCTAAGTAAGGGAAAAAGAGTACAAGGAAGAAGAAGGAGCTGCGACATAGGAAACAACATCAAGGAAAATGGGGAAGGATGCTGTGAGAGAAGAAGGAATAAAAGAAGAAAGAAAAGAGAAGGCATGGGATGAGGAAGATGCATTAGTTTTGTAAGCTACACCAGAAGTACGAAACAAGAGATATGATGACATGGAAGATATTCACGAAAGCAAGCATGTAGACAAGGTAACGTCCTGAAAGTGACAGTAAGGCATTATGCAGAGAAGCAGTAGCCCTTAGAGATCATGGGTATGAGCTCGGCTGGAGTCGGCTGGAACCACACGCATACATGAATTTTTGTTTGTTAGGTCGATAGTGCCTCTTTGGTCATATTTTTCTAGAATAGGAAAGAGAGCCTGTAGTAAGTCAGCTGAGATAGCAACTGTAGCTGAGTCTGTTAGAGTCTATATCAAGTCATTATTGATTCTATAACAATCATGTATGGGAATATGTCGTGTCTATAGTAATACTATAAGAGAAGAAACCCAATATGTACATGGGTTATCCAGTCAATTAGTAGCCTCTTAGTTAGTTCTTGTTTAGATGAATTTTTAGCATAGTAGAGCACACAACAATTTTGGGTAGGTAAATATGGATCACTTATAGCATCAAGGTAAGTAGATCTATAGGTGAGTACGTAGACAGATTGAGAAGGTTGAGTCGATCCCGACTGTGTGTAGGTCACTAAGTAGGAGTAGAGTAGAGTGATACAGATAGAGAAGAATAAAGAGTATGAGAGGGAAAAGAAGTATGTAGAGATAGAAGAGAATATCTTAACAGAGTCTGTAGCCTTATGTGCATACAAAAGGTGCTTCTATTTTCTCATGCCAATGCCAAATGAACAGCACCTTGCAGTTTTTTCCTAGATGGGTTTCCATGTTACATGTTGTGTATATGTGTGAATCTTGAGTAGCTTAGACAAGTTCCTATTTACTGTGTTAATGCTTGATTGGTTAATGTTATTTTAAAAGATAAATATATGAATGTTTTGTTTCAAGTAATGAATATATCTACGATGACTGTTCACTATGAATTTGTGTAAGGTTGCATAACTAAGGGAAAGTAATACTTCAGTATTAATAGTTAAAGTGAAAACCACCATCCCACCTTCCAGGTCTTCTTTGCAAACCTTGGCACAGGGTCAAGGACTTAAACACCATCCCACTCCAGCTATGAAAACATGGTTATGGTAGTTACCCATAATAATTGAGATATCTCGCGTGAGATGACATCTTCGTTGCAGGTGATGTCGGCTGGGCTTTGCTCTGTCAGGTCGATATCTTGGGCTTTGTTATGCTGACCAAAGAAAGAGGAATGAACCTGGGTCATAGGGGGAAAAGGGCCAACAAATGGCTCCCTCCCAATAATAGTGCGGGTCCCTAAGGATGTTGTTAAATGTGGAACCTCAGAGTCTAACCTTGATTTTCATGATGTTAACCAACTCGTAATAGATTTCTCATCTATGCACATGAATGAACTGTATGCTGTTCAGAATGTTGTTAATACAAAAATAAGGTTGTGAGAGCGTAACCTCACTACACAGGTAAATAATGCACATCAAGACCTAAGGAGAATGAAAAGGGAAATGAAACAGGTTGAGCAAAGGAAACTGGAAGCAGATGGTAACTATCGAAGAATCAGTGAAGCAGGCATTTTCTCCTATAGCAGCTTGGAGGAAGAAGGAATATCACCAGAAATGGCCCCAGATACGAAAATAACACAGTTAGAAGAATTGGTAATGGATCTTAAGGAAAAACTAGTTTAGTTAACACAGAAAAGGACACTCAGCACACCTCCAAAAGTATCAGCACAAAGACAAGACGCAGCCACAGTGGCTGCAAATGACATTGAAAATTCCAAACATGCATGTGCCAAGGCGGTAGTCCAAATTTCCATACTTGGGAAACTTTTATGGATGACAAGCATTCACAGAATATTGTAGGTGACCTTACTGAACTAGAAGCAAATATCATGTAAATGCATAATGAAATAAAGCACCTTCCCGTAGAGAAGAAGAAGGTCAAAACCACAAAAAATGTGTAACCTACAACAACAAAACACTGTGTTGTGCACACAGCAACAACACTGTGAGGAAAAGATAGCGGAGATACAAGAAGAAGTAGAAAGAATCATAGGGATAATTCATCTTTTGCACTAGAAGGTGCAAGACATTGCAACCTCAGTTGAAAGTAGCATGCTAGAACACGTCAGTTCTGACCTAGTGGACCACATGGAAAATATTAAGGAAGAAGTGCAAGTACAAAAGGAGAAAATGTTGAAAATCATGGAGGATTTGAAGACCATAATTTGAGTAAGTCGGTTTATATAGAAATATATCACGTGGCTCAGGACAAGCCACAGGTGAGTGCTGGGGTCTTGTTGGGCTCGAGATAGAAGGGCAGGATTCATATGGAATTGTTCCTAAGTAAGGGAAAAAGAGTACAAGGAAGAAGAAGGAGCTGTGACATAGGAAACAACATGAAGGGAAAAGGGGAGGGATACTGCGACAGAAGAAGGAAGAAAATAAGAAAGGAAAAATGAAGGCACGGGATGAGGAAGCTGTGCCAGTTTTGAAAGCTACGACGGAAGTACAGAATGTAGGATATGATGACATGGAAGAATATTTGTGAAAGCAGGTGTGCAGACAAGGTAACAACCCAAAAGTGATAGTAAGTAATCATGAAGATAATCAATAGTCCTTATCGATCATGGATATGATCTTGGCTAGATACGGGAGGAACCACACACGTAAATCCTTTTTTGTAAGTCAGATCGATAGTTCCTCTTTGGTCATATTTTGCTAGAATAGGAAAGACAGCCTGTAGGATGAAGATAGTAAGTCGGCTCATATAGCGACCATAGCCAAGTCTATTAGAGTCTGTATCAATTCATGATTGAGTCTGTAATAAGAAATTATGGGAATATGTCAAGTTTGTAGTAAAGCTATAAGAGGAGAAACCCAAGTTGTACATGGGTTATCCAGTCAATCAGTAGGTTCTTAGCTTGTTCTTATTTAGATGCTTTTTGAGCAGATTAGAGGATACAAAATTTTTGGGTAGGTAACTCTTGATCGTTGAGTGCATCAGACAAAGTAGAACTACAACTGAGTGCGCAGACAGATTGAGAAGGTTGAGTCAATCTAGTATATGTGCATATCGTTGAGTAGGAGTAGAGTAGAGTGATAAAGATAGAGAAGAACAAACATCATCAGAGAGAAAAGAAGTTTGTAGACATAGAAGAGAAGATATTAACAGAGTTTGTAGCCTTATGTACAGACAAAATGCGCATCTATTTTCTCATGAAAATGCCAAATGAAGAGCACCTTCTGGTTTTTTCCCAAATGGATTTCCACATTACATCCTCTATATATGTGTGAATGTTGAGTAGCTTAGACAAGTGCCTATTTACTGTGTTAATTTTTTATTGGTTAATGTGCTTTCAAGAGATAACTGTATGAATGTTGTATTTCAAGTAATGAATATATCTATGATGATTGTTGACTATGCATTTGTGTAAGTTTTCATAACTAAGGGAAAGTAATACTTTAGTATTAATAGTTAAAGTGCAAACCACCATCTTGTTAGGATTTTTAATCCTCCCTTGACCAAACTGTCTATTAGTTTATTTTAGCCTAACTTAAGAGTTTTATTTAATTAAATGAGTCCACTAGTACCACTTGGTCCACATGGCCTAATGATGCCACATGTACCAGTTACTAGAGTGTGGGGAACATTGCTAGAGGCTAACTACCACTGACTGCACTTGCATGCATCAATTTAGGTGCCTCCTAGTCCAATCCCTACATTTTAGGATCCAATGGGAGTCTCTTCACCAACCTCCTTCAGAAAGTTGGAGTTGGAACTAGTTAATATTAGTTAATTTCCATTTACATTCAGTTAGATCACAATTAGTTCAGTTAGTGCTAGTTATGCATGGTTGCATGTGGATAAGGTGCCTTTGCTCACCTACCACTTCAGTTAGATGGAGTTAATTGTTTATCATTGATTGTGTGAATTTATTAGACATCTGTAGTTTACCACTTGGACTCCGATATCGATTGAGACCTCAGATACAGTCACATCTAGTGGGGTGATTCGAATTCATCCCTAATTATTCGAATTATTTTCCTTATGTAAACTATTGTAACACCAGATTCTTTAATGACAATGATACTATAATTATCTAAGATATACTCATCTGTTTCTTGTGTGCTTTGATTTTTTATTGTGTATCTTCATTCCTCTTTTACTGCATCAATAATATTGGACTCATTGCTTGATGATCTAAATGGATCAACAATTTTTGCATGGTATCGGAGCTATACTCATTTCAATGTGTTTTGATTTGTTTAGTGTGTATCTTCATTCTCCTTTTACTATATCAATAATATTTGACTCATTGCTTGAAGATCTAAATTGCACAACAAATTTAACATGGTATCAGGTCCATTTCAAGAAAGCTCCATGTTTGTCTGCTCTCCATTGAACACCAGAAGCAACTGGGTTTCTACATAAGTCCCACAAAAGGTACCTTGCTTCCTCTGAATTTATTCATAGTGGCAATGCAAGTGTGATCGAACCTGAGAAAGTGTTCATTTCGAGAAGGAAGGCATGATTCTAACATAGCTCAAATGTTTTAGTGTTTTGCAATGGAACTCTATAGGTGCTATGTAGCTTGTGTGAAGATTTGTGTTTTTCTACTCCACAGATCCTTACACCCTTCAATTATATTTATTAGAGGGAATATATGTAGTTGGCCTTGCGCAAGCTTGGCTACTATAGGATAATACTTGGAAGGGAGGTTGAGCCCCATCAGCTAGTTGAGAAGAACAAGTTTATGAACTGCTTAGATGAAGGTTTCGTCTATCTAGGCACTCATATATATAGAGATATCCTCTTCCACCTTCAAGGTTTGAGGACACCCATAGAATCCTGGGAGAATATTTAAGACTTGTTTGGTAAACAAGATGATCTTCGAGGAAACCTACTGGAGAATGAGTTTGTAGCCTTACATCCCAGCCATTTCGAAACAATAGAGTAATTCTTTACTAAATTTAAGTCTCTGGAACTTCAATACAGATAGTGCTGAATAGAAAGAAAGGATGAGAAAAATGTTCTTTCCATTCTCATCAAAATCAGCCAAGAGTATTCTGTATTTGTCTCAAACTTCCATTCTAAAAGGAATTCCTTTCTGGATTGGAAAATCCCTTCACTGGATTCCTTTTTTGATTCCTTAATCAAGGAGAAAGAGAAGTTGATCCGGATGGGAGTCTTAAAGACCTCCAAGGATCAAGCTCTTCTAGTGACAGACTCTACCAAAGATCAAGCTAAAGGGAAATCAAATAAGAATGAACCCAAAGAAGCTTATTCAAAGCCTAATCAAAATCAAAATACTTTTGAAGGAGCCTCCAACTCGAAGAAAAAGAAGAAGTTTGAAAAGAATATATGTCCCTATTGTATGAGAGGTTTTCACCTTGAAAACTCTTGTATGAAGAAGCAAGTAGATCAGCTTACTGCTCTCCTTAAATAGAATAACAATCCTCTCCCACAAGGAGCAAAGAAGTCTCATGATGGGCATGAAAGGTGCCATGCTTTGAAATCTATCCTACCTCGGTCAAAAACCTATTTGATTGATTCTGGAGCATCCAACCACATGGTTTCCTCCAAGGATTTCTTCTCCACTCTCAACATCAAAGAAGGACCCACTATTCACATGGGAGATGATTCCCAAATTCTAGTAGAAGGAATAGGCACCATCAAAGTCCAACATGGTGTGTTCAAATATGTCCTATATGTTCCTTCTCTTGTAACTAATCTATTATCTGTATATCAGATGACTCACACTGGCTCACAAAAGCAAGTGTTGTTTGGACCTGACTCAGTAGATATCACAAAAATATCAAATGGGGATATTGTAGCAAAAGGAATTGTTGACCATTCCTCCAAGTCATATATTTTCTCTCACTTCATGCCATTTATAGTTCCAACATCACCATAGCTTCCACTCAAAGCAAATGAAGGTATAAACATTCCTTCACTTCCTATTGCAGATACAGATTTATTTCCTGACATTTCATATTGAGATTCAAAAGAGGAGGCACACCAACATGATCCAAACATTAATCTTACAAATTAGAAGGATCTAGATCTAAATCCACCATCTACCTCATTTCAACAGCCTAAATGGGCTCTGCAACTCATAGAAGCAGCTAGAAATGGTGCTGGGGATCCAGATGACAAGAGAGGAACAAGGTCCTAGTATCAAAAGGAGAGTATTGCACTATCCCACACATATCCACTTATTCATGAGAGGTGTTTTATTATGTTAAATTCATATCCTCAATAATTCAAGGAAGTTTTCCATGACCCTATATGGCAGGAATCCATGGATGAGTTTGATTTGCTACATGACAATAAATCCTAGGAACTTGTCTCCTTACCTCCATGAAGGAAGATTATTCAGTGCAAATGGATCTACAAGACAAATATAGTTGCATATTGAACCACAACCAAGTACAAGGATCAGTTGGTGGCCAAAGGATACTCTCAGGTTCAAGGGTTGGACTACAATGAGACATTTCCTCTAGTAGTTAGAATGGATTCCATCAGGATTGTCTTGGCTATTGCAGTTTCCAAAACATGGGAGGTACATCACATGGATGTGAAACACGCCTTCCTTCATGGTGATTTGGAGGAACAGATATATATGAAACAACCTAATCATTTTATTGATTATCCTTCCTTAGTCTGTAGACTGAGGAAATCACTATATGGACTCAAACAAGCCCCAAGGGAATGGTAACTCCAAGATGGATGCCTTCCTCATATCTCAGAAATTTGAAATGTGTAAATCAGATTGTAATGTCTACATGCAAAAGAAGGAGGGGTTCTTTCTTTTGGTTGTATTGTATGTGGATGACTTGCTCATTACTAGTAGCTATATTATTGGATTGCGTAGCATCAAGTCTGCTCTAAACAAAGTATTCGCTATGACTGACCTAGGACTATTAAGATAGTTCATTGGTCTTGAAGTAAGTCAAAAGACTCCAAGAATCATGATCTCACAATCCAGGTATTCATTAGAAATGCTTAAGGGATTCCACATGGAGGATTGCAAGAAATCCCCTTGTCCCTTTCTATCAGGCATCATGCTTGAAAAAGGTGGTTCCACACCTTTGGTAGATAGCATGCTCTAGAGATGGATCATTGGGAGCCTCTTTTATCTCACACATTTGAGACCAGACATATCCTATGTTGTGATTCTTTCTCCTAGGTACATGAAGGAGCAACATGAGCTTCACTGGAAGGTAGAAAAGAGGATCTTGCACTATGTGAAGGGTACTATAGATTATGGGATCCACTATGCAGCTAGAGCACAACTTGATCTCATAGGAATTACAGACTTAGACTGGGCAGGATATGGAAATTATATGGAATCCACCTCGGGTTTTGTATTCATGATTGGATATGGGCCAATTTATTGGTCCAGCAAAAAGAAAGAAACAATTGTACTCTCTTTAGTAGAAGCACAGTATCGGGGAGTTGTGAATGCAATTATTCAGGAAGTCTGGCTAGATGGAATCTCGACAGAGTTCGGGATTTATACTTAACCTACAATAGATATTTATTGTGACAACGAAAGTACAATCAAAATTTTTGGTGGTCCAATTTAAAAGCAAAGGACAAAGCACATAGAGGTTCACATGCACTACCTTCGGTAACTAGTGCATGACAGAACCATCACACCTCACTATTGGTTTACAGAGGATCATATTGCAGATATTTTTACCAAGTCTTTTATATAAAAGAGATTGTCCTTTATCAGGTCTCTTTTAGGCATTAAGGCTTGATTCTTAGTTCCTATTTCTGCTTATTTTGAGGGGGGAGGTTTCCCATGAGTTTTCCCCTATTACCTCGGTTGTATTAAGCAACATTTTCTCTTTTAGGATTTATAATCCTCCCTTGACCAAATTGTCTATTAGATTATTTTAGCCTAACTTAGGAGTTTTATTTAATTCAATGATTCCACTAGTACCATTGAGTCCACATGGTTGAATGGGGCCACATGTATTAGTTACTAGAGTATGGGGAATACTACTAGAGGCTAACTTCCATCGACTGCACTTACATGCATCAGTTTAGGTGCCTCCTAGTCCAATCCCTACATTTTAGAAGCCACAGGGAGTCCCAACCCCAACCTCCTTCAGTTAGTTGGAGTTGGAACTAGTTAAGCTTAGTGAATTTCTAGTTACATTTACTTGGATCACAATCAGTTCAATTAGTGCTAGTTATGCATGGTTGCATGTGGATAAGGCACCTTTGCTCACCTACCACTTCATTTAGACTGAGTTAATTGTTTATTACCCATTGTGTGACTTTATTAGACATCTGGAGTTAACCACTTGGACTCCAATATTGATTGAGACACCATTAGTTAGCTATTCAGTCAGATACAATCACATCTAGTGGGGAGGCTTGAATTCATCCCTAATGATTGTAATTATTTTCCTTATGTAAACTATTGTAACATTGAATTCTTTAATGACAATGATACTGTAATTATCTGAGCTATACTCATACGTTTCCTGTGTGGTTTGATTTGTTCAGTGTGTACCTTCATTCATCTTTTACTGCATCAATAATATTGGACTCATTGCTTGATGATCTAAATGGAATAACAATTTTAACACATCCCACCTTCTCGGTCTTCTTTGGAAACCTTGGCACAGGGTCAAGGAATTAAACACCCTCCCACGCCAACTACGGAAACATGGTTCTGGTAGTTACCCATAATAACTGAGATATCTTGGGTGAGATGATATCTGTGTTGTAGGTGTTGCCGGCTGGGCTCTGCTCTATCGGGCCAATATCTTGGGATTTATTGTGTTGACCAAAGAAAGAGGACTAAATCTGGGGCATGGGGGGGGAAAGGCCAACAATGATCTAAAAACAATTTCTTCTCCTTCTCCAATTTATTTATCCACATTAAGGAATTGTGCTAACCAGTATTACCCTTGTTAACATAATGAATAACCAAAGAGGGACAATGATGTGGTTTACCATTATTGACGCTAGAGAATAGTGATGTAACATTTAGCCATGTTTTATTTCAACCATATGTCTTATTAAAAAATACTATCTCATTCAAAAAACATCCACCAATGAATTTGTACCAAGCCACTAGGCTATGTTTCTAACCATTCAATTTGTATTGCAACTGTATCACTCATTTCACCTAATAGATATGCCCATAAGAAATTATTTGAGCCTCTATCCCAAAAGAGATTATTTGAGCCTCTATCATTGGTTCACTCAAATAATCAACGAGGGAATCATATTTCATATTTGCAAGGGTCAAAATATTTGTAAAAACTATATTTCACAAACCCTACTCTCTCACGCAGGGATAATTTTAGGGGCTAAATTTAGCCCATGGGCTATTTTTAGGGGGTTTTCTCGGAAAAAATATTGGCCATTTTGCAATTTTTGAAGCCCTGTTTCGCCCAATTTTGATGGGGTAAACTTTTTTCAACCTAAAAATGGCCAAATTATTATATAAATGATATAAAATCCTTGGAAATTAAAATATTTGTTGAAAAATATCGCCAAACAATTTATAGTTGGTGTTTGAAGAATTTGTAAGATTCGTCAACGTTTATACACTTTTAAATAAGTATGGTTCCTTAAAATCATCCCTGCGAGTCTCATGATCTTCTCATTTCCACCACAATTGTCCATGTCTCAAACATGGCTCAACCATTAGTGTCGTATTCTTTTTATTCTCGTGTTCTCAATTAATATCTCTTGGCCACATTGTATGTTTTCCATTAGTCACTCAATTAGAGACAAGATGAGATCAAAGGTGGAGGAATTTGACATTTTTGTCAAACTTGCTAACCTAAGCTAGATTTTTGAGACTCGTTGGTGAACATAAGTGTTTGGTTTCATGTACTAACCATTGGGCATGTGAGGGAAATTGGGTTCTCTTTAATTCCATATATTATTATGCCATTTTTTATTTTTCCAAAAGACCCAAGAATGACCACAAAAAAGCCAACACTCTCCCTAAAGAACATTAATGCTATCAATGTTCTACTTGATCCAAATAATGGAGTAGGTGTGTGAGTTGTTTGTCCATTGCAAAGGTCTACCTTTCAACATGGAATTTCATTGTTTTTGGAGTACACAACCATCTAGATATTTATTATTCACTTCATTTTAAGGTTAATTTCTAGTGGCAAGGAATTTGTTCGTGAAGAACAATCCTATTCCAAATCTATTGGTTTATGTTTTCTATCTTCCATATATGTTACACCAACATAGCTTATACATTTAATTATTTAAAAAACATGGTTATTGTTATAGTATTGCATCAATTCTCTTCTAATCCTTTGTATAATGATTCCCCTTAATTACATAATCAAGATATTAAAAACCAATTGATTGTTTAAATATATTGCTATATGAAGTTCCATCGTGTAAGTAAGAACCGATTAATTATCCACATGCACATATAAATTTTACACCATAAATGTTTTTGAGTTGTGAATATGAAAATTATGTGACATAACCTACTATTGTATTGTGTTTTCTCTTTTGTAAATGTTTAATGTAAATATAACAATAATTTTACAAAAAAATGGTGCAGCCTTCTAGTTTGAAATTGTTCTTGGGTTTCTATGTGTTTATAAAGTTGTTTTGCATTCAATTAAAATCTATAGCCTTTGTTAGTTAAGTTGTTGCCTTGTAATCAATCTCATATGTTATTTTTGTGTTGTTTTAATAACATCGCCATCTATATTATCACCTAAGTTATGATTTCCCTACTTCCCTTGGCAATTGGATGCTCAATTTTAGTGCTAACCATTTCTTCTTTTGTGTCTGACGATTGTATTCTTTTTTTGAAGTGGGTGGAAATATTAATGTTACCAAATTGAAGATTATCCTCACTATGCAAATTGTTGAATATAACTATTGTAGATGTAGTAGGTTGTTATTTATTATTTTGTATATAACACATACACACTATTATTTGACTTATCATCCCTTTCTTTCGCCTACTTCAATATTCTTTAATTTATGAAACTTAAATAAAATTCATGATATTTTTATTGGTATCATAAATTCCATTCAACCTAAATAAAATTTTCTTTACAAAATCTCATTAAATTTTTTTCTTAGTATTCAATATGTTAGAAATATTTCCATGAAACTTATAATAACATAAAATGAATTAAAAACAAGCAAAAATAATATAAAAAAAAAAAAACTTAATTTTGATCTCTTTCAAAATAGTTCTACCAACTCGTTGACCCCCTAAGTGGATCACAACCTTAAAAATAATTGCAAAGTATTGCAAATTCGTAAATTTTGTTGTGTCGATTACTATTGTATGTTATATTTATTGCTTCTTAACATTGACCTATTGTATGTTATATTTATTGCTTCTTTAACATTGACCAAGTTTATGTTGGCCTAATACTTGAAAAAACAAAAGGGGCCTACCTTAGCATGGAGTCACAAGGTGGTACAAAAGGACTCACAAATTTTATATGGGGCAAAGTATCAAGTTATATGCAGTTCAATCAAAATATGGGTGATTGTTATACAATGAATTGGTGATTCAACATAGGAAAAGGTTATTGATATTTTAATAGATGTATGTTGTATCAAACAACCTTTAGGGTCTTTTTAATGCCAAATTGCATGTTTTTCTTATAACCATACGCTTTATTCACCACATGATGTGTTAGAGGGACTCGGATCTGAAGTAATATTGCGATGATAAAGCACTTTAATAAGTTTGGAATCACGTCATTGGTGAATAAAATTTCGCGTTACTTATATAAACCCTTGTCGTGATTTCATTTACGAATGTTGAACTTGTGTCTAAATAGTGCAACACCATTAATATATTATGGACGGTGCATTGAAAAATTAGAACTAATAGTATATAAGTGACATGTATAACCTTTTATTGATTGAAGTGATAAAAAAGGAACGGTAAATGACATGTCCAACCTTAATTTTTTAAATGGATTGATATGAATTAATGATAATGGTTGGTAAATGACATGTCCAACCTTAATTTTTAACCCGCATTAATATGAATTAAAGATAATGGTGGGAAGTGATGGTTAGTGAATGCTATTAATTAATGTTGGAATGGAAAAAGATTGAATTGGAGTAGGATCCAAGGTAGATTGATCTATCCCGGGCACTCAACCTCATTATATATGAATGTTGCCTCTCATAATATGTGAATGTTGCCTCTTGTGACAACCAAGTCATGATTTATGTCCTTTAATTATATATAGATATGGAATTTAATATAATCAGCATAGATCTAAATCTTAGGTTTTATTAAGCATCGAGAAGGATCAAATGTTTGGAGATGCAAACCTTTTTCTAACTATTGCACTCAACTATTAGCTTTGTGTGATTTAGACCAAAAGACACATCTTTTTAGTTATGATTGACATATAATATTTTTATTATTAATATTTAATACTATTTATGGCCGACATATATTATTTTTTATTTTGTTAGGAAATAACATTACAACATCTCCCCCATACATGGTTTTAAAACCATATGCAAGGCCCTCCTAAAACCATGGTTTGTTTAGGAGGCCTTGCGCATGATCTTAAAACCATTTGGAACGGCCTCCTAAACCATGTACAATAAAATCATGGGTTGTTTAGGAGGCCTTGCACATGGTTTTAAAACCATTTGCAAGGCCCTCCTAAACCATGTACTATAAAACCATGGGTTGTTTAGGAGGCTTTGCACATGGTTTTAAAACCATGTGCACAACCAACATTTTTTTGCGAATAATTCATTTTATTATTTTTTATTATTTTGTTAAGTAGGAACATTACAAGAGTCTACCCGATATTGTGTTGTTTTTTTAATCAACATTGTTTTTGGCCGATAATTAAATTTTTTATTTTTTATTGTTTTGTTAGGAAGGAACATTACAACATCTCCCCCATATTAGGTTGTTTTTGTGGTTGGCATTTATTTTGGAGGATAATTAAATTTTTTTTTATGCTCGACAATTACAAGAGGAACATTCCATAACGTTACAAGATCTCCCTCATACTAGGTTGTAGAGCATCTCTCAGCGCAAAAAATGAAGGATAATATGATTTTTTTTGGACTTAATGCTTAATGGGCTTAATGAACAATTGTTAAGTCTCACTGTAATATTATTTTGGTTCTATTTAGTGTAGTATTTTTTGTTGTTTAGATATTTGTTTAAAAAAATGATCTTGAACTATGGTTGAATTTGTAGATTGTCAGATACGATGTATCTACATCAAAAAGTTAGGTTGTAAAATTGAAATAATTATGGGTAACGATTGAAATATTAATAAGGTTGTTTATGGGGGTTTCATTATGTATAAATAGCCTCGTATTTAACTGAACAACTGAACTACTTACTTGACTATTTGCACCGATCGGACGACCTGGCTTGCGTGAGCTGTCACATCACGCGTTGTTGGTCGTCCGATCGGTGCAAATGGTCGGGTAGAAAGTTTACTCCTTTAACTAAACATTTAAGATCCCTATCTAGCTTATCCTATCCTACTAATCCATGATCTTTTGTGATTTCACGTCCTCCATCTTGTCCTCCATCTTATCTGTATCTTCCTCTAATTTCTTGCTTGCGATTTTATCTACCCAACCAGCTATGGTTGCTTGATTCAATTTGATATATTTTTTCTATGCACACTCAATGAGTGAACATATTATGGTATGACATTAGAATTAAGATTCCAATATCATAGAATAGTGTTCATGTCATTTTTTGTGCCATAAAATATATTTTTAGCACTGCAGACATTTGGTTGCTTTGATATATGGTTTGCATTTATTTTGATGAGATGAGAACTTGGGATTGTTATGAATATTAAGTTTATGGAAATGTTATCATATTTTTAGTTTAAAATTTTGGTGGAATATTATGGGTATTTATTAGAATGATGTTATAAGTGGTCATATTTATTTTATAACAATTATAAGGAAGATGTTATGCATCTAGATGTTTTTGGTGGTATTTTTATTGAAATAAATGAAATGGAGATACATGTAGTTATGCAAAGTCATTGGGTTTTACTCACCTAACTCAACATAAGGAAGTTAAAAGAATGACCTTTTTTGTTTTACTTGGCTTTCTTCTCACAAATCTTATTTATGTTCCAATAAAGTCTAAAGTATCTAAGGAAAAAAAACCATTATTGATTATTTATTCTTTTATAGTATGCTATAGTATGTCATATGCCAAGAAAAGGGAAATAGTTGGAAACCATCCTGGAAGGAGGTTGGGCTTAGATGCAAGGGACCTCCTATTGGATGAAAGGTTCAAGAGTTTGATCATATTTTACATTGTTAAAAATGTTGTTGGTTTAGACCTACTTCCTTCTTTTACCTTGATTAAGTGATCTTATAAACACTGGTCTATGTGTTTGGGGACAATTATTTGTCCAAATTTTCATGAAAGTATGTAGAAAGCTATTGGGTTTATTCCTTATGTAATGATGGAAAATAATCATTTATGTCTTTATGTAATGAACTGAAAAAAACCATTTCAGTTCTTTGTTTTCGTAACTATTTTGAAATTGCTACACACTCATTGTTTACCCCTTTTTCAATTTGTTCACATATCATTATATAGTTGATATTTCACTTTGGTATATTTCTACAAAAAAATAAAAATTATTCACTGTAATTATTTTTTTTTAATATAGCTTTTTAAAACTTTTAGATTTTGGTTATTTGTACTTTACTATTTTCATCCAGTAACCTACCAAATTTATCAATGAAGGTTGGGGATAGTAAATGTTGTAGGATATAAAAAAGGGTATCATTCCCGCTTCCTTAGGTGTAGCCATCCAAGAGGTTTAGAGTATTGATTTTGAGGCATTCCACCCTCTTAATCAACATTTTTTGGAAATCATATTGGGAAGAACCATTTAATGGGTATTTATTTAATTATGTCTATTTTTATTTAAGTAATGTGGTTCACAAAATTTCTATATCATGAGCCAGCCTATTTATGATTTGATTTCTAGCATTTCTATGGTAGGTCATCCTATTTATAAAGGTCATCTTTGGGAATCCATGCATGATAACCTAGATAAATTTCTTCAATGTTTTCAATCAGTAAGTGTTCATGATACCCCTACTTCTACTTGTTTATTTCCTATCATGCTTCATCAAAAAACATCATCTTGGTATAGATCCATACCTTCTAACTATATGTTTTCTTTCTTTTTTTTTGTTGCAAAGTTCCTAACTATATTTCCCCTTCAACACATTCCCAAGTGCTTCAAACTTATCCCTGAGGTTGCTCCCACCCTTCTTCAATGTGACTTTGGAGATGGAATCTAATATCAATTAACCAATAGGGCATTGATAGAATCCAATCAACACCATGTGAAACTAAGTTCTTTCCTCATATACCAAGATGATAGGTTTTATTTGGTGACTTATTTTCAAAATACAATAAGTTTGTAAGGATTTATGTTCTAATATGATCTCCCATAATGTCTTCCCTTCCAAAGATGACCTCTTTTAGGCTAATGTTATGCATGACACTAATAATTTCTTGCACAAAGGTACTCTTGTTAGTTTCAAGTCTTTGTTTTCTAATTCCCATCTTGATAGTACTAGTCATTGTCTTAATAATCCTTTTCTTTAGAGTTTACTTTATGAAATATGGTATGGGAAAAAATATAAAAAAAAATAGTTTTTCTTTCAAATCATAATGTTGATCCTAACTTCCTTCCTTTTGGTGATCCTTTGAATGATAAACCTTTCCTTAATGAGGATAAATATTTATTATTTGGTATTCTGAGCTTTGCATTGATTATATTATTAAAGACTTATCTACCAACACTCTAATTAATGGATCACCTTTACCAAATAGTGTTTATGCTTTATATAAAGATGTCAGATATGATGTGATCAATAATGAGTTTAATCATGAAAGTCCAATTATTTCAATTAAACCTATTTTCAAAGTGCAACTTCATGACCAACACAATAATGTTGAATGAGTCCTAGTCTGTGACGAGTATCTTTCCAAGGAGTGTGACGCCTCACTTTATAAAGGTGAATGTGGTATCTTGGAAGTAAATGAGGAATTATGTTCTCATCATGCACCTCATATTCCCCGGTGTATATTATTGCAGAGGATGAAATCAAGAACATTCCTATGCTTTTAAACCATTGTATCAACAACAATTTCATTCGTTTGAAAGAGATGGTCCTAGTTTGATGAAGAAGTGACATAGTTTAATATTCATGAAAACAATATAGATCACTTGAGTGAAAGCATGGAGGTGGTTTTCTTTATCCATAATGATCGAAATATACTTGATGTACCCTCTCATTATACGCATAAACCTTCTCTTATGGTTCCCATTGGAACCTTGATTCAAAACCCTAATTATGATCATGCTTTCGATATGACATGTTATTTAAATCTTGATGGTTGGAAGGTTAAAGAGTGGTCTGTGTATCATGTTTATCATATTGAAAATATTGCTGGTAAGATCAAAGATGCATTCCTCTATTAGAAATTTTAACCACTTTCAACAGATGTGTGCTCCATCCCCTCTATCAATAATTAAAGTAAAAAGGCAAATTCATAAAATACTAATGATATTTTTTAAGTAAAAGAAATTATATTAATATTTGGAAAAATGTACAAAGATAGCAAAGAAAGTATGCATATCAAATAATTTCAAAGATTCATCCATATTCTAAGAACTAAAAAAGGAAAACGTGGAAACCTCATTGGGAAACAAGGTTAAAAGAGCAACTAAAACTATTCAAAATGCATGATTTCAAGTGTTAAACCACTGAAACTATATATGTAAGAAGGTAAAATATCGTGAAACTGAAACAACAAAAAACTAGATGTAGAATACTTTCTAGTCCTGGGGTTGTAAAACCCAGATAGGAGGCTTGTCCATAGAATTCTGCTGAGCAAATTCTGAGGATGCAACCTGAGGAAGCATTGCAACAGGATTTTCGAAGGTTCCTCCAAGTTTTCCAGTGATCCATGTAACAAAATTTAGGAAGTAGGTGTATTTTTCTTCTAAGGTTTCCATTCTTTGCTTCGTTTAGTGGAAATATTTATCCTTCAACAGCATGCCCAAGGATACTATTGATTTTGTGTTCCAATAGAGCTCCAAAGTCCTATAAAACTGAGAATTATGTGTTCCAATGTAACACAAGTATGGAATAATCCCTTGAAGTTTCCTCTAAACATCATCCTCTTAATAGTAGACCATGGAAAACTTTACCTCCACTTCCACAACATTCATATCCATATGTTCCTCCTCTAATACTTCTGTATTTTAAAAATTCATGACTTCCATGGTAGCCTTGGTCGAGCGTGTGCAACCAACGGAAGAAGGGACAAACCTTCCACCATGAGACATCATAACTCTATGAATGAGGGGATCCTAATACCTAAATAAATAAATACAACAAACTATTTTTTTTCCAATGAGAGTGGATCCAAACCCAGAAGGTCGTGGCATCTTCACGTTCCTTTATTCTATTGCTAACCATGATCATTTACGGTCGAAGCCTTTCTGAGCCTTCATTTCAATATTTGGTAATGGATATGGCCATTATTTCCCTATTTTTTCTAATCCTCCATCTCAAGCAATCTTTCAAGCTCTCTTCCCTACAACCTTGCATTATAATCCTCCTCAATTGCAAAATTGCGTTGGAAGATGATTGTTTTAATGATTGGGGAAGTTGTTTTAATGTTCAAGATAGAGGAACCTTCCCCCTCTTCTCTGGACTGATGACCATCCATTCCCCTTGAAACACAAGCATACTTTCTCCTATCCACATTGTACTCTACTTCCCTTGTCACTCAGGCCTTGTTCACACCAAACATTATCTGGGAAATAATAAAAATAATACTATTAAAAATTGGTCGGTTAGTTTTGTTTTATCATTTGTGTTTTGTTTATTATTATTCGGTTATTTATTTAATAATTTATTGTTTCATTTCCATTTTTGTTATTAATATTATTTTTCAACTACAACCATCATATCCCTTGTAACTAGTTGACCTCAAATTCAAATAACATATACGATTTGGGCTACAACATATTTCATAAATGAGGGTTATTATTTAAGAAACTTAATGACTAATATTTAAAGATAAAATGGATGCATACATGATTCGAATGATGAATATATTGATGGAATTATTTTGGCAAGGATCCATTGCCAAAGTATTTTTTTGATAGTAGACCCCATGCCACTAAGTGTCTTAAGAGTTTCCCTTCACTCCACTCTCCCTTTCTTCACCCTCTTTAATGATCTTTACTCTTTGCATACGTATGTAAATTCTATCTATCAATACCTTCTCTTCATTCACTTCTTGTGAATCACCCTTTTAATCTATTCAAATGATCTACAAAAGAAATAATTCTTAGTTCATGCCTATGTCACATAGCCCTCCCAGTTGATTTTCCATTTGTTGAACCACTAAATGGTTCACAAATTAAATAATTTGCAAAGCATTACAAAATTTTAAGTTTTGTTGTGTTAGTGACTATTGTTTGTTAGATATATTTCCTTCTTTAACATTCGCCAAATTTATGTTGACCTAAGACTTGAATAAACAAAAGGGGGGCCTAACTTAGCACAAAGTCACAAGGAGGTAGAAAACGATTCAAAATTTTACATGAGGACAAGTATGAAGTTACAAATGGGCTACTCTTTAGCATGACTCTCATATGCAGTTGAAAGCATGGGTAAATTTTACACAATGCATTGGTTATTCGATATAGGAAAATGGGGATCAATATTTTAATGGATTTATGATGTATCAAACAACCTTAATGGATTGTTATGCCAAATTGCATATGTATTGTATAACCATACATTTTTTTCACCAAATGATGTAATAAAGGGGTTGGTGCATCACGTAATATTATAGTGACTTTTTTTTATCATACAATAAAGCGCTTTAATAAGTTTGGAATCATGTCATTGGTGAATAAAATTTAGCCTTAGTTATATTAACACCTATTATGATTGTGTCGAGAGGTATTTTCTACATCTCAAAGTGGATGAGATCTGTCATGTATGTCGCATGTCAACTCCAAAAACTAAATATATAAAAAACATTATAAATCAAAACACATGTCAAATCCAAAGTTAAATTGGCTCAGTTATAAAATACATTTATATAAATATACATAGAATTTCAATTTCAATTTTCATTCAAGAATCCTTATATTTTGAATAAATGTTTTTATAAATAGTTACAGGACGACAAAAATATTTGTCTATTAGTTAGCCTATGTATTGTTAAGTTAATAATAGAAAATATATTAGATTATGTATTGTTAAGTTAATAATAGAAACAATAAGTTAGATATTAGTTTTTTTATAATTGCAAATTGATAAATAATTGCATGAATTTCAAATATTTTACTTCATAATTGATTAATAATTCAAGCAACTTTTACCTATTTGTAGGATTTATTTGTTATATGTTACAACAAAAAATAGTTGGGACTTCTAGGATTAAATTTGGAATTTGGGTAAATAACTATTTTACTTCATAACGAATCAATGAATGCATTTTTTTCTTATGTATAGAATTTATATGTTATCCTTTACAGTTCCAAAATGGAGTAGTTGGCATGTTGATGATTGTGATGGAATGTATTGTTAAGTTAATAATAAGACGATACATTAGATATTAGTTTTTTGATAGTTGAAAATTAATAAATAATAGTGTAAATTACAAGTATTTTACATCACAATTAATTAATTATTACAACCTTTTCAATTTACAACATTTACAACATGATTCCAGATAGGAATAGTTGGTGAAGAATGAGTTATATATTATTTTGGGGGAAATAACTATTTTTACTTCATAATTAATGGAAAATATAAGGGATTATGCACTTTTAAATTAATAATATAACAAAGAAATTATATATTAGCTTTGGGTAAATAACTATTTTACTTCATAATCAATTAATTAATGCAAGTTTAGACTATTTGCAAGATACCATATTGTAATAGTTGATGTTGTGATGTTTATAATCAAAAATATATTAGATTATGTACTTTTAAGTTAACCAATATATATCTATCTTAACTCTAGTTATATCAAACACCACTAAGAGGGATCAAATCCCTTGAGGTGAAAACTGCTTATAGAGTCCTAAACTCAAGGAAACATTTACACCTCAATGGATTTGATCCCTCTTGGTGCTTGATAGAACCATAGTTAAGATCTATCTATGCTGGTTTATCTTGTGAATATTGAACTCATGCCTAAATAGTGCATTAATGTACACATATTATGCCTAGTGTGTATAAACATTAGAACAAATCCTAGATAAGTTGTATGTATAACATTGATGAGAATGAAGTGATCAAACAAAGAGTTGTAATTGACATTTCCAAGCCTTATTTTTAACTCATATTGATATGAATTAATGATCATGGGTGGAAGGAGGGATAGTTAGGAGATTGTATTAATTGAAGTTTGAACATATAAGTTTTGAATTAAATTGAGATCCTATGTATATTAATATTTCCCCAAAACTTGGCATCTTAGTATGTAAATAATTCCTCAGCTACCAAATAAGTGAATCCCTCCATTGAAGGGATGCAGTGGATGACTTAAAATGCCTTGAAAAGTTACGGGTGAAGTAAGATGATATCCAATATGAATTTCCTTAAATATTGTAGAGACAACAACACCCTACTAATTAGTGGCTATTATCTAACATATGTCCCAAAAAACTTATATCCTAATGATGAGTGTTGGGCCAGGAAAGAGCACAAGGAAGAAATAGAAGAACAAGGGTAGACATGAAAAGCAAGCGCGCAACAAGAAGGAATATGCAAAGGATGGAAATAAAACACAATAGAGAGAAAGCTGCGACGAGGAATAATGCGATGAAGGAAAAAATAATCTAAAGGCAGGTAGAAGAGTAAAGGCTGGAAAGCAATAGGTAAGGAAAACCGTAGGTGCTCGAATTGGCGAAAGACTGAAGGACGTTTTTTAGGCTAGTTATGGCTTGTGATAAATGTATAGAAGGATGTTTATAGGGCTAGTTATGGCCTATAATAAATGTAATGAAAGGAATTTTGGGGGCTATTTATGACTGTAATAAATGAGTTGTACCCATTAGACCTTGCGCGGTCTTGTAGAATCTATAAATATGAAGAACTAATTTTGTGTAAGGGTTATTGAAGCTAGGAAATAATTGAGGAAATCGGAGACAAGTCTGATAGTAGATTTATAATAGGTTGTTGAGTCACATATCTGCAACTCTGTGCGTAGACCATTTTGTAAGAGTCATTCTGCAGCTGAGTGTATAGATATGAGTAAAGGAGTCAATCCAGGATGTGTGCGTATCAGTAGGAGTAGTTACAAGAAAAGCATAAAAACTAAGAGCATGAAAGCAATAAAGAGTCTAAGATGAAAAGACATATCTCAAACAATCTGCAGTCAAGTTGCAAACTGAAAGGTGCCATATATTTCTGATGCATGAGGAAGATCACCTTTGTGGTTTTTACCTAGATGGGTTTCCACATCATCTCTTGTGTCACATGAATGTTGAATGTTGAATGTTTGGTGTTAAATGTTTGATTATCTTGCATTGTTTATGGTTATTGATTAAGTGAATGTCACCATATTGAGAAAAGCAGTTGAATGAATGAATGACTAAATAATCGCCGAAGTATTTTGTATTATTTCATGTTCAAATATTGTTAAGTTGTAATACAATCACTCCACTGTCATTTACTATTAAGGAATCATCTACGTCGCATAGTTGCGCCGGTTGTTAAGTTGTCAAGGATAAGGCTGTGTCGCACTTTTTTGCCACTGTCGAGTTAGTAAAACACTACATCCTTCTGAATCTGTCAAGAACCTTGGTTGCGCACCAGCGGACTGTAGATCCTCACCGAATACAGAAACATGGTTTTGGAAGTTACACAATAATATATCTCAGGTGAGACTACTCCTGCATCGTAGGTGTTGTAGACTGAGCTTGCTTTGTCGGGCCGATGTCTTTGGGTGTTTTCTTGGTTTTGTGGGTCTGTTGAACCCGGATCATGAGAGTGGTGAAAAGTTAGCCAAAAAATGGTTCTATTGTTGATATGCTTAATCATTTGAGTCGAGGGAAATGTTGTGGCATCCAACAAAGAATGAAATCAAGGATTGGTTGGATTCTAAGACATTAAAATTTGTGACAGAAGAGAGCTCAAGATTGCGGTTGAGATCAGAAAACGGGTTCGATCAATACATATACACTGATATTCATGAGATATTCTTTGCATACTTTCCTATTGTGCCGCATGAGTGGATGTCAATATTGGAAACTCAATAGACAAACTTTCAGAGATGGGAAGCACTCGAGTGGAGTGCTCAGCTAATCCGTGAGTTAACCAGTGTAAGTAACCCCATCTCTAGAGCTATTGATTTTTGGGTCGACAGTGTTTTGCAAGGGTATATTACTGAGTTTGCAATCGAGACAATAACCTCATATAGTGATGTGGAAAGAAATTTTTTCCAAGGACCCTGAAGGGGGTACTTTTTATATATAAGTACATGGATAAATATGTTCATCTATGAGAAGGGCATCTTGCAGTTGAGCAGTTGAGTCGCATATCTAAGAAGAAGGATATGCCATGGATGACCTATAAAGAAAATGGGAAATGGTGAGCTGAGAAGTTCCCTGGAAGTACAGAACCTGAACTAGAAGCTATATTTCTAAGGAGTGGAAGTAGATTCCGACCAGGAAAGAGAAGAAAGAGCATAGGAGGTAGACAAAACCCTAGTCTGTTCAAAGAATGTGAGTGTGAAGTTGAGTGGTGGATAGACGAAGGGTCTTGCAATGAGGAGGAAGAATATAACCCAATTTCTGAAGGAGAAGAAGAGTTAGAAGAATATCCAGAGACACCAAGATTATAACATAACTACACCACACCAGGAGCATCACCAGAGGTAAGATCCATATCTTCATCTCCTGAAAGAACTCTCAATACTAGTAGTACTATTGCTGCAACTAGTGCACATGGAAGTCCACCTTCATTAAGTTATTCATTTAACATCCCCAACACCAACTCAATGCCTGGGGAAGATATTAGATTACCTAGATTCAATGGGAATGGAGCAAAATATCCAAAGCAGCATTGGTTATTTTGTGAAGCTGTTTGGATGGTTCACCAAGTTCACAATGTAGCCATAAGGAAAGCGTAGATGTTTATGACTCTGTGGGGTCTCAAGCTGGACTGGTTTATGAAGTTTTCTATAGTACCAGTAGAAAACCCACAAAATAACCTTCATTAGATCCGACTCATGATGATTTGTCAGTTCAAAAAACCTAAATATGCGTCACAATGTATCATCGAGATCAAGGAGATAAAGCAGTTGCCAATGAAATTTGTATGGGATTTAGATCAATAGTTTAAAACTTTGATGGGCAAAGTTAGTTCCCAAATGTCGAATGCACAACATAAAGAGTGGTTTATTATTGCGTTGTTACCACACATATGAGCCCCTTTGATGCAATAGAATATTGTGTCACAGAAGGAAGTTTTAGAAATAGTGATGAAGCTGGAATCCTTGCCGATCGGAGATGGTGGCACAAGAATGATCTAGATTCAGTCATAGTTGGATAATCTGATGGTACAGCTTCAGGATATTAAGAAGGGGAAAGAAATACAGGGAGATTTATGGTGTAGGAGATGTAGAATAGAGGGACACCATAAGGATAATTGTCCATCGTACATGAACTATATTTCATCGGGTGCTCCTAATCCATTGAGTACCCAAGGACTACCTTGGTGCAGAATATGCCAGACTAGAGGGCATCATGATGAAGGTTTTCTATACTTGTAGAACATTTTAAGTACCCCAGCCATCCTTTTTTGTAAATGATCAGAAAGATTGCAGAGCATATCATCTCTTAAAGGAGAAGACAGTAGACACCTACTTAATGAAGAACAACGGGACGATTCAGGCCAAACAAGTGCAAGCACACTATCATCCTATACATTATCCACAATATCAGCCTCAATACTAGTAGAATCAATACCCATCGTAGAAACAACACCCTCAAGGTAAGGGGGGTGGAAATTTCAGAGGTAGAGGAGGAGGAGGATTTGGCAGAGGGAGAGGTCAAATTGTATGCTATAATTATGGACATCCAGGTCATTATGCTAGATATTTCCATGAACCTACAAAGACATGCTCATATTGAAAAGCACAAGACCATAATGTGGAACAATTTCCCCAATTGATTGCAAAGTGGTAAGCTCAAACTGTCGGAGGTCCTAACCCTGCACAGAATCCCAATCCAAATCCTAACCCAAATGTTCAAATGGTTGTTGTTGAATCGAGAGAACCGATTGTTTCTGTCGTAACACGAGGAGGTGCTATGACTGAGCCGATCAGAATATTCCACAAGGACTACCATGGGTACGACCTACAGTGCAAAAGAAAGTATCATTTGACATTCAAAAATAGAAGCAAGTATTTTTGGACGTGCAACCATAGTTTGTAGATTTCTAACAACCATTGACCTCAGCCGAAATTAGGGAGATTCCTAAATGATTTCAACAGCTATTCCAAAAACAAGTTCCAAACAAGGTTAGTAATCTCAAGACGTTTCTTTCAAGTTTCTTAGAGCTAATTCATGATAAAGATGTTGTCGCAGAAATACAAGAACTTATAGAAGAAACTCCATTAGAGTTGCAACCTGAAAGGAGGGTAAACCATGTCAAAAAGAAATTCAAAACTAGGCACTGGTTAAGAATGACTATGTATATAGGAGACTGCGACATGGGTTACATTATCCTAGATATGGGGTCGGATGTCAATATTTTGACATGACAAAATTGGGAGAACATGGGCAAGCCAATATTGGATTGGTATCCTGTCCAGTTAGGCTTACAAATCGGGCAAAGGTCCTACCGATTGGTAGGCTAAGTCAAGTTCCTATCGACATTGAGGGCCTGCACACATTTTCATATTTTGAAGTTATCAACATTGTCGTCGACACAAACCCATATCCCATGCTTTTGTGGATAGATTGATAAATATATAATTAAACGATCATAAAATTTAACAAAAGAATCCTATCATTCGAGAGTGACAAAATGAGGGTAGCATCTCCCATTGATCCAATGGAGGGACAAAGATATGTCAAAGTAGTCTACAATGAAGGACAGGGTGATAATATGGACCATATCCATAATGTCAGTGCCTTAAAAGGGGATTACACCAATCCTACAATTAATGGAAAACTAAGCTAGAGGAGTACTAGTTCTTTCACATCAGATTCAGCAGAGGCATTGGATAATTGGAAAAACAAACTGCATGAAGTCTCTACGAGGAGATGCGCCAGGATTACTAGGGATGTGCAAGGAGTGGAGAATCATTTAAGGGAGTTACCCGCATATGAATGTTACCTAATATTGTGACCTTTCTAAGCAAGTTTAAAGGACTGGTAATAGAACTGTGATGCTTGTCCGCATTAGACTATGTGCTGAAATCTATGCCCGCTAGATGGTGGGGTATGCACAAGAAATCCATATCTGAATGGTCGCAATGAAAAATATTGTTGGAATTCAAATTCGATGAATAATTCACAGTTTTGAGTAAAAAATACACAAGGTTATCAAACACTGTTGAGCACCTCAATCAGTGTCGCACGACATTTGTAGAATACCTGCGATAGGAATGGGTCCATCATTTCATAAACACATTAGAAAGGGAACCCAGGAGCTGCTATACATCCATGGAGTTGTGACAAGGAACTCAGGATTGGGATGAAGTGATTAAACAATTCATGCACACCTTTGCATTTGCTGATGAATAGTCTACGGTTGATGCTGTGCTTCAAACGATAAAGGAGAAAAAATTTTCCTGAAATCTCGGTTGAAGTGGTGATTTTCCATGAGTATAGTGCAACCATCCAATAATGGATGGCTTGTTACAATCGGGTCGAAGAACCAGATAATTATCCTACCAACCTTAACATACCAGAGTCGGAGGGTATGCTCGAGGTGGAAGGAAGTGGTATTTCGATCGAACAGTTTCTTAAGCCACTCAAAATCAAGAAAGTTAACATTGGTTCGCCAAAAAACCCGAAGTTCACCAATATAGGAGATTATTGGGCTGATGAAATAGTAGCAAAGATCAAAGACCTGCTGCATGAGTTTCAAGATTTGTTCCCTACCAACTTCTCGGAGATGAAGGGAATAGTAGGAGATCTAGGGGAAATGAAAATAGCAATGAAACCAGAGGTTGAACCAGTTATAGGTTGAATCCAAGGTATAAAGAGAAGGTGAAATTTGAATTGGACCGATTGCTTGACATAGGAATTATTGAACCTCTTGAAGAATCAAAATGAATCAATCCTATAGTAATTCAGTATAAGAAGACAATGGGTAAAGTTCAAATCTATTTTGACCCGAGGAAACTGAATGATGCACTCTTGCATGATCCTTTCACAACACCATTCACAGATGAAGTAATTGACAGTGTCAGAGGGTAGGAGATGTATTCTTTTATCGACGGATTTTCTGGCTATCATCAAGTCAGAATCACAAAGGAGGATCGACACAAAATGACCTTCATCATAGAATGGGGCTGCTATCAGTATACAGTAATGCCCTTTGGACTCAAGAATGCTCCTACTATTGTTTTTGGAATAGTAGTTTCTGCTTTTAAATATTTCATACATAAATTTCTTGAAGTCTACTTTGATGATTGGACTACGTTTGGTCTAGTAAGAGAGCATTTTGAGAGTCTGTAAATGATGTTGGAGCGTTGTCTCCAGTATCATATTGTGCTTAATTCAAAGAAATGTATTTTTTGTGCACCCTTTGGTGTATTATTGGGACATATCGTGTGTCGTGATGAAATTTTGGTCAACCCAGTGAAAGTTGTGATTATCCTTAACTTACCACCAGCTACATCAGTCACAAAAATCAGATCAATGCTAGGACACACAGGCTATTACAGAAAATTTATCATAGGATATGCAGAGATAACTACACGTACGGATAAAATGTTGAAGAAAGATGTCAAGTTCCAGTGGACAAAATCTTGTTAGGAAATTTTAGACAAGTTAGAAAGAAAGATGGCCACTGTGCCAATATTTTTATTTATCGACTGGAAGAAGCAGTTCCATGTTCATATCGATGCATCATATGTCGTGCTTGGCATAGTCTTGACGCAACCGGGTGGACATTTTAAAATGTACACTGATCATTCAGCATGAAAATACCTAGTCAACAAGCTAGTCTTGGGGTGGAAGATCTGTCGATGGCTCCTTCTATTTCAATAATTTGATTTTGAAGTCATTGTTAAACCTGGTCGACTGAATGTGGGGCCTGATCACTTGTCGAGGATAGAAATTGGTGAAGTACCAACTAGCCTGGAGGATAACTTGCCCGATGCACAATTATTTGTAGTCACTGTGGTTGAAATTTTTTTTGAGGCTATCATTCACCTCTTGGGTACAGGTTATGCTCCTAAAGGTTTCACCACTACGTAGAAGAAACAACTGGTCATGAAATCTGTTGATTTCATGTTGATTGGGGGACAACTATCAAAGATGGGCCCTGATGAAATATTGCTTTGCTATGTTTTTTACCATGAACATGTTATACTTTTATCAATTAGACAGTATTATATTAGGATCTTATCTAAGAGAATAACATGCACAGCAATCAATCACAAGAGACAATAGACACAAATATTTTCCTCGGGGAAACCATAAAGGAGAAAACCCTGAAACTTCCTCACAGATAGAGTGAGCACCAATGGCAATAGTAAAACCAAAAGACAAAAAGATGATCTCCAACAGTTTTTCTCTCTCTTAGTTGAGCAAGATTCTCCTCTCTCACCTATGTGCTATAGTTAGGTGAGTGTGTGTGACAAATAGAGATGCTCACTCTGTATTTATACTAATTTCTGACTTAACAATTACTTACTAGGGTTGACTTCTCTAGGAGAGTCTATTAACCCTAGTGTCCCATAACCATGGGGAATTCACCCCCCGATCAACAAGGAGGGTTAAACTCTATGACTTTACATGACTTGATTACATTAATGATTCTCCTGATAGGAACATCGAGGACAAATGAAATACAATATATGAAATATACACGTGAATACATTCCGAAGTTACAAATAAATCAACACTTCCTCTTAACTAGGAAGGTATTCTCTTGACACAATTCATCACTAAATCATCATCAAAGCTAGATCATCACTAGATCATCATCAAAGATGGATCATCACTGAATCATCATCAAAGCTAGATCATCATTGGATCATCATCAAAAATGGATCATCACTAGATCATCATCAACACTGATCCTACTATCTCAAGCAAATGGTGCTATCTCTCAATTTTACTTGTGATAGGAAGTTCTACAGAGCCAACCATTTTTCATGTTGGTTGTAGGCCTAGCCTCCATGTAGGTCTTCATATTCTTCAGTGCTTATATCCGACCATGGGAGGCCCAGCCTACCACCATGTTGGAAAGGCTTTCCCATCACTTATATCTGACCATGGGAGGAACACATCCAGCATCCATGTTAGAATTTCACTCCCAACACTCACATCTGACCATGGGAGGCCTAGCCTGACACCATGTTAGGAAGGCTCATCCAATGCTTATATCTAACCATGGGAGGCCCAGCCTCCCACCATGTCAGAAGGGCTTAGCACTTGCATTCGACCATGCGAGGATCGGCTTTCCACCATGTCGGAAAGGCTCAGCACTTACATTCGACCATGGGAGGCCCAGCCTTCTTCAATGTCGGAAAGGATATTCACTTACATCTTACCATGGGATTCCCAGCCTACCACCATGTCAGAAAAGATATGCACTTACATTTGACCATGGGAGGCCCAACCTACCACCATGTCAGAAAGGCTCTACACTTACATCTGACCATGGAAGGCCCAACCTGCCACCATGTTATAAAGGCTCTGCACTTACATCTGATGATGGGAGGAACCAATCCTTCCACCATGTTAGAAGGGCACACAGACTCATCACTTCCTCTTGGAAGGAACCTCGATCTAGAGAACACCAAGCTTCTCTTATGAAGTACACAAACTTCATTTTGGTCATTTCTAGCATCGAATCACATCAGGGATGATTACATCCAAGGATAACCTACGAGATTTTCCAGGAATGATTACATCCGACGAAAACCTACAAGACCATTTACGTCTGAGAAACCTATAAGATTTTCCAGGATTTTATGCTCAGACAACCTGTCTCACCGGATATGCTAGAACTCCCTCTTTCGAGTGATCTCAATCTGGATAACAAACTAGAGATTCACTACTCCTCTTTCCCAAGTAGCCGAGAAAGTGGCAACATATTTTTCCTTGACTATGATTACTGCCACACAGGACTACTTCCTGCTAAACTAAGAGATCACACCTAATATCATACTAAAGCAACACCCCGAAGTTCTCTTCCTATCAATGGCACTGCCTTCCCAATCTGAATCCACATAACCCTCCAGGTTAATCTTTTTATTTGCCTCACACTTGAGCCCATAAACAACTATATCCTTCAGGTACCTCAGAATATGCTTTGCAGCAATCAGGTGAACATGTCTCGAATCCATCAGGAATTGGCTCAATGTGCTCACAACAAAGCAAATATCTAGTCTCATATTCGTCAGGTACATCAATGATCCAATCATCTGATGATACATCATGGCATCAACCGAATCTAATGAAGCATCACTCAATAGATTCATGTTCAATGTCATAGGTGTGGCCATGGCCTTGCAATCTATCATCCCTAACCTCTTCAAGATATCCACTAGATACTTCCCTTTTCCAAGGGGGATTCCATTCACACTCTTCCACACATCCATGCCTAGAATTAGTGCATCATATCCAAGTCCTTCATCTCGAACTCAATAGCAAGTCTCCTTCTTGCAACTTTGATGAGTTCCTCTTTTCTATCAGGAACAAGTCATCGACATGTAATAGAATCATCACTGGTATTCTACCTTCAACCTTGAAGTAAAGGTTGGAATCCACTTTACTCTCGGTAAATCCTTGAGCCATTAGTAATTTGTCCCATGTCAAACTTCATAATTTTTTGCAATCACTCCCTCTGAAGTAGAGCATCATTCTCCCTCTTCCTTTAATACTCTATGCATTGAAACATTATGTATTGAAGTGACAAGTAGCTTCCTCTACTACTAATATTCTATGTATCCATCTAGGGTCACTGGATACCAAGATCCTCTATCTTAAACTTTTTCAAAAGTTCTTCTCGCACCCATCTATGAGCTTGTCATCTTCCATAGACTTTCATCGTCAACCTTGTAGCAAAGGTTAAGATCTTCATTACTCTAGGTGATCTTCAAGCTCCTCATGTATGTGTTATCCCATGGGTTCCTTCTCAGCTCATACAAGGCCTTCTTTAATTTGCACACATGAGTATTCCTATCATGTGTCTTAACTTCTAGTGGCTGCAAATGTCTCTTCGTAGTCTATGCCTTCTTTCCATGAGAAGCCTCATGCTACAAATCTTGCCTTGTATCCTACTGCATACTGGATCTTGCAGATCCGTATGGAAGATACTACGAACTTCCCTTCAGGTCTTCGACATCATATTCTAGTCATCATTCTTCATTTTGGATTATTTCTTGAACTGTCATCACTTGTTCTTTGGAATGAGTCTAATCCTTCTTTTCTTGTAGACGATTGTATGGGATCTTTTCTACAAGTCAAATCCATTAGGTGTATAGTTAGAAACATTTCATAAGGCGTATTCATAATGGAAAATTCTTATGCATAAATATATAATCATGCAACTATTTTAGCCAATACAACATTCATCCATATCTCACAGAAAATTTCAAGATGCCTTCCATCTCTACCATGACATCATTGAGATTGTGCACTAATCCAATATGTCTGCAAAGAGGTTTCATTCTAGATAAGTAGCAATGGAGAGTTGTATGGCACCATGAGCTACTTACCCATCACATGCATATTAGTAGTATAATGTCATTAATGCAAACATTCTATCATGCATAACACATCAATTGAATATAAACAAATGAATAACCAAACAATATCATGAAATGATAATTGAATACTTATGTTTATTCATTTTGTGGGCAGACTCCTTCTTAAGCCTTCTGCTTCATCATCTTCTTCATTCATGGCATCATCATTTCTTATCCAAATGCTAAGATGGATAAGAGGTTATTCAACAATTGAGTCCTTCATATTCCTCACCACTTGAGGGATCTTCTTTGAATTGGGAGAGCTAGACCTTTAGTTGCTCCCATATTCTTCTTGTGTGAGCTCTTCCCAGATTCTTCTGAAGGTAATCACTTCCTTATGGCACACATTCCTTGAATGAAAGAATCCCATGATCGTGGGTGGTTATAATAATATCTTATTCTACTTTGATTGCTTCGTCATAGCATTAAACACTTCTTTTTTGTGTCTTCAAGGATGACACATGAGGGATGAGATGATCTTTAATAAAATCTGCAATGATTCTCTTGGCTCTATCCTTATCCTCATCTCCCTCTAGCTCTTAAAACTTCTTTACTAAAATACTGGTCTAATTCAATTTCTTTAAGGATCATGGAGTTCCTATACTTCTTCCAATTTATATTCTTCCCTTCAAAATAGCTTGGTCAAGGAATCAAACATATCTTTAGGTGTCTTTAGGGAAGACACTTGTTGTATAAGGTGTTCCTCTTGGCCTTGACCAAGTTCTTCTTATGTAAGTCTTTAGCCTCATCTCCCACTAGAAATGGAACCTCACCACTTATGTAGGTATCCAAGTCATTTTCTTCAAGAACCAGTGAAATCCTATACTTCCATGCTCGGAAGTTTTCAGCTTCACCAAGCTTGTCATCAAGCTGGTGTGATAGGTTATTTTGAGATGAGAACCTCAAATCTAAATAGCAAAGAATTAGATCTTACCGATTTGAGGTGTCTGTCCTGGTTCTAGATCTGGCTGATCTAGGGTTTGTTAGAGAAACGCTAATTTTCAAAACTTAGAATATTTCAGATCTGATTGGATAGAAAGATGTGCCTCTTCAAGATGAGTTGTCTAATGTACTCTTTTTCTGAAAACAGTGTAGGGAAGCTCCCGGAACAGGAATCCCTAGTTTTCCAATTTCTTCTACAGAAATTCTTGATATTGTTTCCACAGTATGTCTGAAATTACATCTCTTCTATTTGTGAAATTTCGTATTGAAGTAACCCCCTCTATCATCTTTCCAACACCATGGGTTTGACCATAATTGGTTTCACCAATTGGGACATATGCGATTTTTCCCAAGGTGACTTATTTTAGGACTGTTCATCATAGCAAACTTGTACGGACTTCCACATGTCACTATTTCACCTTCAGGATCTCAAACTTTTACCACATAAAGTATAGTTTGGGCCCTATCTAGAACATCTTGTAAACTTTCATTTGGACCTTTGTATCCCTAGATATAACAATTCTCCCTAGGTTTCATGTTTAGGGATGAATCCAGGGAGAGGCTAGAACCCTGATTTGGAGGAATCATATCTCCAAGAATATAGCGAATCTAAGGCTTAAAATTTTACACAAGGTACATCAAGATTTGATATTTGTACTGTGAAAATTTTGGCTCCTGATCCTTATTTAATCTTGAGATATAGTGAATGTACCAATACTACCAATTTTAGTATTTTAGGTTTTTTCGGGCCTGGGTCAAACCAGGGTTTGACTTTCTCATATTTTTGCTCAACCAAAAACTTTGACCTTGATATATAAACTTAGATTTTGATGATGAGAGAAATCCTATGATGGGCTCACTCAAAAATTCCTCTTCTGTGAAAAGCCCTAATTTCTCGATGCAGTGGTAGGTTAAAAACTAAAAAATCTTAGAATCAAATTCTGCTTCGACAGAGAGATGCACCCTTCAATGGAGAGTTATCCTATCCTAATTTTTCTGATGGATTGTGGAGAGAGACCTAAAAAGTAAGAAGCCCTAGCTTCTGCAGTTGCACAATGTCTTCTTCTCAAGTTAGCTCTGATACTATGTTAGATTTTTATCAATTAGACAGTATTATCTGAGGATGTTATCTGAGAGAATAACATGCACAACAATCAATCACAAAAGACAATAGACACAAATATTTTCCTCGGGGAAACCATAAATGAGAAAACCCCACAACTTCCTCAGAGATAGAATGAGCACCAATGGCAGAAGTAAAACCCAAAGACAAAAAGGTGATCTCCAACAACTGTTCTCTCTCTCACTTGAGCGAGCTTCTCCTCTCTCACCTATGCACTATAGTTGGGTGAGTGTGTGTGACAAATAGAGAGGCTCACTCTCTATTTATACTAATTTTTGACTTGAGAATTACTTACCAGGTCCGACTTCTCTAGGAGAGTCTAATAACCCTAGTACACCATCACTGTGGGGACTTTGTGCCCCGATCAACAAGGAGGGTTAACCTCTATGACTTTACATGAATTGATTACATTAATGATTCTCTCGATAGGAACATCGAGGACCAATGAAATACAATATATGGAATATACAAGTGAATACATTTCGAAGTTACAAATACATCAACATAATGACATTGGGTAATGAGTGAAGAACATGTCGGTGTCATAGGAGGACACTACGCTGCAAAGGAAATTGTGCATAAGATATTGCAAGTTGGATTATGGTGGCCAACCATGCATATGGACACTAAGATATTTTTCCAAAGCTGTGATGTTTTCCAAAGAACATGAAAACCGTCGAGACACAACGAGATGCTGCTAGCACTGCAGAGTGACTGCAGATAACCCTTCAAACATTTGATAAGTGGGTTGTTGATTTTGTTGGACTTATTAGTCCTCCAGGGAAAAGCACTAGAGCACACTACATTATCACAGCGAAGGACTACTTAACCAGATGGGCTGAAGCTACACCTCTTAAATATTGTACTGCTCCAATGACGGCGAAATTTTTATTTGAAAACGTGGTGACCATATTCGGCTGCCCAAAAATTCTCTTAAGTGACCAAGTTACACATTTTGTTAACAAAATGATTGATGAGCTTACTGCAGAGTTCCATATTTAGCATAGGAAAATGACACCATATCATCCTCAGGAGAATGGAACAATTGAAGCCTTCAACAAGTTTATGGAAAATGCATTAACCAAAGTATGCAATGTGTGCAGAGATTATTGGGATCAGAAAGTTTCAGTTGTGTTATGGGTGTACCACATAACTTACAAGCGATTGACAGGGAACACTCCATTTAGACTGGTGTATGGACAAGAATTTGTTGTCTCGAGCCTAATAATTGTTGCGCTAATGGAAATGACCAACGTAGATGCTTTTGAGCAAAGGTTGTCACAGCTTGTTCAAATGGAGGAGGAACGGTTCGTCGCAGGGTTTCATCAAAACACAGAAAAGAAAAGATAGAAAGCATGGCATGATCACTATATTAACTAAGCATTTTGAAGTCAAAGTACTTGTTTTGATGTACGACAACAAATTTTTGAAGTATCTAGGAAATTTGAAGATGCATTGGCTAGGGCCGTATGCGATTGTGCACATCATTGAGGCCGATGCAGTGAAATTACATAAGATGGATGGAACATCGATTGCAGGAATGATAAATGGAAGCCTCCTAAAACCTTTCCATGATGGTTGTGACACAAACGCGTAAAAGAGAGAGAGAGAGAGAGAGAGAGAGAGAGAGAGAGAGAATAGGAAACCGTTGTGTCACACGTCTGGGACAGGGGTATGCAAATCACAATAATTGCAGGAATGATAGTTGGACGCCATTAAAGCACACATACCCAAAAATATTTAGGCGGTTATGACAGCGATGCATCATTAATTTGATAAGTCCGAGGAAAATGGCAGAGTTATTTTTGGTCCCATCTGTCATCCTCAACATATTTGTCCTGACAGATACGGGTCAGAGCTCAAGCATGTGAAGTAAATTTTGGAATACATTGAACATGAATCCCATGTGACCAACAAGACGTCACTCTGCCATCAAATGATCACATACAGGACGAGCGCATGCCTATAAATATCCACCTTTGTTGTAAAGATTCAATTTACTTGCACAGAGAGAAGAAAAGCGAACCAGAGTATGCAACTGTCAAAGCCAAAAACGATGGTAATTTTGATTTCCAGCACCAACAAAAAATCCAACGTTACCATCACCTCACCTTTCCTGATAATTGAAGAAGTTATCTCACCAGAAGCACAGCACACGCAGGAAGAACCAGAAATAATGGTGCGGTTAGTTCCACAGACTGTTCTTGCTACTACTTTAGCCCCATCTCAAAATCCACCAATTAATGCTCCAACTGCAAGTCCACAAGTGTTTGTGTCAAGCGCAGACCTCTTAGGCACATTAGGGTCGTGGGTAAGGGAGCCCAAGTTTCTGAAGAAGCGAAAGTCCACCACAGAAACACCACCTATACCAATGAGACAAGACAGGAATGCTAGTATAGAGGAGCCGAACCTGCTATCTCCATACATTCGAACAAAGAGAGCATAGGCACCCGAAGTAAAGCTTCCAACACAAGTGTGCTCCTCCTTGGCGGTACCCCTGATCCCTGCTGGCATGCTGTTGTTAATGAACATCATCCCGAAGCTGGTGAGCCTCAAATTTGAAGATAATGATACTCACAAGCAGGAGGACCTTGAAATAAATAGGTACATGGTCACACTTCCAATTGTACCTCCCAAGCCCCAACTTGTAGTTCCAATGGAGTGGGCCCAAGGAGTCAAGAAGGTGGGCCTAGTTAACTTGTTCCTTATGCCACATTTTGGCCGAAGTAAGGAAGTGGGAACATATGTCTGAAAGCTCTTGGTTTGCTTCCATGGAGGGTTTTTGTGGCTCGACAGGCCATATTCTGTTGATATCGAGCTGATTTCATCGATCACAGGTCTCCCGCACTCAGGACTCGACCTGAAACCATATCTGTGGAAGGATAGGGATACGATGAAGATGAAGGAAAAGTATGACCTCAACCGCGCGAACATAGCATTTATCATTTCCTATATAACTGATAATACAGTGAGGTTCTCCACAAAGATATTATCTTGCAAACTACTGCGCAAGATGCAGCCCACTAAGTGCACTATAGGGACAGATGAACTAGTGGAAAAGTGTGCAGAAGGCATGACGATTAATTGGTCGCAGTTTCTACTAAATGAACTGCTAGATGATGTTGTGCAAGCGCAAGAAGAAAGTAACACAAAATTCCACTAATCCTGGTTGTTGATTTTGATCACTTTTGTAGTTTGGTCTGACCCACCAAACTACTAGCCACTGGATGTCCCCGTGCTCTGCCAAGGTGTGAAATATTAGAACCTGTGGCAAGACAAGGAAGACAATATCTGACAAAAGGATAATAACATAGAGTTCTTTCTGGATGTGGAGGAATTAACGAAAGTGGTGCAACATTAGCATAGAATGCTCGTTGCGACAGTCCAAATGTATGCGTCTTTCATAAACTTTCAGGAGGGTGTCCACAATATCACCCTGTAGCTGCGGCAGGACTGAAAGAAATAAGCGTAGCAAGTGCATTTTATGATTACTAACCAGGATGTGGAAGTGCTCATCCAGGGCTGGTCTGAAGAATGGCGCATTCCAGTCGATGAGGAGATGGACCAAGTCAATGACCAAGGTAATGAACAAGGAAATGAAAAGGTAATGATGGGGGAAACATGCAAGACAACTAGTTATCAGATTTAGACAAAGGAAACGACAACAGTGATCAGGAATATGATCAAAATGATTCAAAAGGCACACCAAATAATGAGGAGGTGCAGACCCAAAGGTAAGAACAGGAAAGGGAGATTCCTAAGTCACAGCGCAAGAAGCACAAAGCTGATAAAATGGCTAATCCAGTTAACTTAGCTGAGGAATACATTGTCCTCCTTGCAAAGCAGTCACAGAAGTAGCACAACCCAGCTTTAAGGGCATAAGTAAACAATATACGCGATCAACCACCAAAATCACACAGCATGTCAATAAGCTCACTGAGGCCATTAATTAGGTAAAGAGCACAGTAGAAGCTCAGACATATGGTGTTTATCCTCGTGACACATTAGAAGCACCACTGTTATTTCCATCGCTGAAGGTGGAGGTAAAAGCACAAGTTTTTGAAATAGGTGAGAAGGAATTCGATCATGTTTCCCATGCCTTGGGAACATTGACTATTAATTTATCCAAGCTAGAAATGACTGAAGTATGTGCTATTAAGCATGCGGTCATGATAGAAATCAAGATCCAGGAAAATTCTCTTGATTATTATGCTAAAAAAGAAACAAGGAAGGAAAAATTCCACAATGCCCTCCTTTAGCATAAGGAACAAGAGATTGAAGCGCAAGAACAAAGAAAGCTTGCACTAGATGAAGCCATAAGCAGTGCAGTCATAGAATTCTTGCCCGAAGAAGGCCAGGAAGAAGTAGATGCAGCGACCAAGGTATCCCAGTTATCCAAGATTGTCGGGATATAAACAAAACAAGTGGAAGAGCTTAAAGTGCAACAAAGACCAAGCACACCCCCTGAGGTCTTAGAAGAGTGTAGGAAAACAACATCTAAGGCCGTTGACAGAATCAAGGAAGGAAAGAATTTATGTACTGAAGCAATCGACTCAGTCTCTATGACTTGGGAATTTATCCTAGAAGATAAAACAACGACGAAATTCGCGGAGGACGTGCACTAGGCTGAGTTGAAAATAGCAGCGGTTAAGGAAAACATGAAGAAGCTACCTATCAAAGAAAATATCCATAATGTAGTCCAGCTGAAATAACTACATCATGAATTAAAAAGTCTGTGCGACAAGGAGCAGAGCATAAATGATGAGGTTGCAGCACACCAATTAGAGGCAGAATGCATTACAGGGATCCTTCCACCTATACAGCAAAAGCTCCAACATATAAATCAGTTGTTGGAAGATGTACCATCATAACATATCAGTTTCGACTATGTCGACTAATTGGAGAAACACACGGAAGAGGTACGAGAAGAAGTTTTCCAAGTACAAGGAATTCTCAAAGTATTTCAGGATAAGGTTGGTACCATGGTGCATCCAGCGCTAGAAACATATATTTTCTTAGTGGCTCAAGATGAGCCACATGTGAGTGTTGGGGACCTGTTGAGCCAGAAAAGATTAGAAGGAAGAAATAGAAGCGCAGGCGTAGACAAGAAAAGCAAGCGTGCGACAAGAAGGAAGATGCAAAGGATGGAAATGAATCACAACAGAGAGAAAGATACGATGAGGAATAGTGCGACAAAGGAAAAGAGAATATGAAGGCAGGTAGAAGAGTAAAGGCTGGAAAGTGACAGGTTAGGAAGACCGTAGGTGCTCAAGTTAGTGAAATACTGAATGATGTTTCCGTGGCTAGTTATGGCCCGTGATAAATGTATTGAAGGACATTTTCGCGGCTAGTTATGGCCTATAATAAATGTAATGAAATACTTTTTTTGGCTATTTATGACTGTAATAAATGATTTGTACCTAATTGACCCTATACGGCCTTGTAGAATATATAAATAGGAAGAAACCATTTTGTGTAAGGGTTGTTGAAGCTGGGAAATAATTGAGGAAATCAGAGAGAAGTCTGATGATAGAGTTGTAGTATATTATTCAGACGTGGATCTGCAGTTGTGTGTTCAGACCATTTTGTACAATTCATTCTACAGCTAAGTGGATAGATAATAGAGTAGAGGATTTGATCCAGGATATGTGTGGATCCGTAGAAATAGTTAGAATTAGAGCATAAAAATAGAGAGCATGAGAGCAAGAAAGAGGCAAAGTTGAAAATACATTTCTTAAACTGTCTGTGTCAAGTCGCAAACTGAAAGGTGCCATATATTTCTCATGCCATATGAAGAGTACCTTTGTGGTTTTTACCCAGAAGGGTTTCCACCTTATTTCTTGTGTCACATGAATGTTGAATGTTGAATGTTTGATTATCTTGCATTGTTTATGGTTATATTTCTTAAGTGAATGTCGCCATACTGAGAAAAGGAGTTGAATGAATGAATGACTAAAGCATCATTGAATTATTTTGTATTATTTCATATTCAAATATTGTTAAGTTGTAATACAGTTGCATCATTGTCATTTACTATTAAGGAATCATCTGCATCACATAGTTGCGCCAGTTGTTAAGTTGTCAAGGACAAGGTTTTGTTGCACGTTGGTCATGTCGCACTATTGCGCCACTGTCGAATTAGTAAAAGACTCCATCCTTCCGACTCTGTCAAGCACCTTGGTTGCGCGCCAGGGGACTGTAATTCCTCGCCGACTGCAGAAAGATGGTTCTAGAAGTTATACATTAAGATATCTCGGGTGATATTGTGCCTGCTTCATGGGTGTTACCAACTGAGATTTCTCTATCGGGTCGATGTCTTCGGGTGTTTTGTCAGTTTTGTGGGCTTGTTGAACCTAGGTCGTGAGAGTGAGGAAAAGTTATCCAATAATGATCCCTTCTATGTGGCTTAAAATATTGAGAAATTAAATATTTCTAATTTAGTTTTCCTTCCTTCTTATTGATTCCATTGCATATATCATCAACAACTTAATTGAACCCCTCCATCGAAGGGATGCATTGGATGAATTAAAATCCTTTGGAAATTTACGGATGAAGATGGTAAAGAGGATAACCAATATGAATTTCCTTGAACAATGTATAAAAAACAACACCCTATTAATTGGTGCCTATTCTAAAAACCTAGATCCCAAAGAACTTCTTTATCAATGATGAGCCCTACTATGTGGCTTGAAACATCAAGAAATTAGATCTTTCTAATGTATTTCTCCTTCTTTCTTATTGATTCCACTACATATATCATGTAATTGAATTCCTCCATGGAAGGGATGTCATGGATGACTTAAAATCCTTTTAAAATTTATGGGTGAATATGGTCAAGAGGATAGCCAATATGATTTCATTAAAGAGTGTAGAGAAAATAACACCTTATTAATTAGCGACTATTCTCTAAACCTAGATCCATAAGCACTTTTCTCTTGATGATGAGCCCCACTATGTGGCTGGAAACTTCAAGAAATTAAATCTTTCTCACATATTTTTCCTTCCTTCTTACCAAATCATGGTCCACTAATTTATGTCACATGGATTAATAGTACGTATATATTTGAAATTTAATACAAAATTTGAAGGTCAATATGGTAGTCTTTTGGATTCAATGGTTGATGGGCTCAATAAATAATTGCTTAGTCTTATGATGCTTTCATTTCGGTTCTTCCCAGTAGTAGATTTATTTATGGTTTATACATATGTTTGAGGCATAATATCTTAAACGATGGTTGAATTCATAGCTTTTCATATGGTACATCTACACCGAAATGTTAGGTGGTAAAATTGATCAGATTTTGGGAAACAACTAAAAGACTAATAATATTTTTTAAGGTAAGAGGATGATACTCTTAAGTTTGGGTTTCACTATGTATAGGCAACACTGTATTCGAATATTTTAAGTGACATAAATAACCTACCTTATCCTACACTTCCAATAATTTCCCAACCTCTCCTATTATCCAAACGTCACTTGGGTATAATGATGTGATTTTATGATAAAGTGTTGTAAGAAACCCCTATGAATAAAAGGAAAGTGGCCTCTGGTTAGTTTCATGTCAATCCTTATGATCTAATACTTACCTTGTTTAAAGGCTTCACTCGCCATGATTATAACCTATTATCTATTGTTTTCTCTTCCCCATCTCATAACCTTGCTTACCTAAATGAACCTAGGCTTTAACCTTGCTTACCTAAATGAACCTAGGCTTTAGCAACTTCATGATGAAAGTTTCACATGAAATGGATGATTGAACCTTATAATGCTTGGCCTTATGTTTTAACTACTTCACTCTTGTATATGTTTGAATCCCAATTATATATTCATAACCCACTTACAACTCCCATAAACCCTTTTATTCTCGAAAAGAGAACTATAAATACCAAGCTCTTCTCAAAAATTTGATGTCAGGAAATGAATAACATAAAAGTTTGCTTAAAAGAGTATTTATTGAAGCTCATTTTTTAATTTGATTAAAACTCTACCTTTGATCTTAAGCTTGTTGTTTATTATCTTGGTCGGGAATTCTTAAGTTTTTTTAATCTTGAAACACTTTGAGCTTTTCGATACTAACTTGAAATTATTTTATGGATGGAACGGGGTGCATGGAATAAAACTCAACAGGGTGAACGGGGACCACGGAATGTCGTGCTTTTAGGCTTAACCGCTATTATCAACGTTGCATAAACTTTGAGAGGTGCTTTTTACATGTGTGTTGAGGAGATTTAAATAGAAATATTGGCATTATTGTTGAGTAGCGCATAGATCATTTATTTTTCAAGTTTTACTAGGAGGAGCTTTATTAGTGTGCCCCTAAGAGTCAGCCTTCTGCAAGGGATGAAATAAAGTCGTAAGTCTTATTGGAAGGGCGAGAGCCAAGCACACCTTCAGCCAGAAGCCAAGAGCCTATAACCAGGGGCTAGCCTTCGCCTTTAACCTTGAACCTCACCTTTAACTTCCAAGTCTCATTGACAAGCCTTGTGAACTCAAAAAAAATTAATTAATTCGGTTTTTATACTCTTTTGAAATATTTGCATGTATGTATATGAAACAAGGGGAGCTGCTAAAGGTAGCAAGTCTCTGCCTTATGTAATTGGCTAATTGTAAGTAAAGCAGCATTGCTCAATTTGAAACCATATCATTGATTCGTGTATTGTTAGAGGTAAATTTTGATCGTATCGCACTTAGATCTTGTATCGTTAAAGGTAAAGCTTGATCGTAGCGCACTTAGATGGAAGATGATGAGTTTGAATATATGTCGCTAAAAATAGGTTGCTTTTGTAATGAAAGAAAATTTGGTTTATTCGATGCTTAGCAGGATTCTTGGTTGGTTACGCTCATGAGGTTTTGAGTTATGTTCAACCATTGATCATACATTCAATTTCCACTTGAATGTATACATAGTCTGATGGAGGTCCCAATATAAGAGTGCATAAATGAAGAAAAGAAAGAAATGGTAGTCTAATAGATTGAAAATTGTATTTGATTGGTTCTTAGTTTTAACCACGCTGAACTAAAAAGTAACTGGAAACACTAAATTTCTTCAAAACATATATAGACTAAATGCTATGTATGCTTCCAAACCCATATGTAGCTTTTGATTATCGTGCACATTCATATAAATTTTGTGTTTGTTTATGCTAATCAAGGTAGACGGTTTGTTTAACCTACAATGCATGAGATTATACTATGGAAACAGACGGTCCAGAATGTCGACCCTCCCAACATTGATGAGAAACCACAGGGACACTTGGAGACAGAGATGGAGAACATAGTAGAGGGAACTTCCGGACGGTTGCAGAGAAGTCGAAAGCTAAGACAAAAATGTCATTAAACCATCCAGATTGGAGGCAGTAATCAAGCATCCCCAAGCTTCATAGAATATTTTATCATAGTGTTGGACAACATTAAACACCTTCTAAAGCACCTCCTAGCCTTGGTGGATACAAAGACACCATAATATAATAATAGCCTATGGTTACAGCTGCTAAGACACTTTATAAAGCCAACCAATTTCCACCCATATGATGCCAAATTCCAGGTCAATTTTGACTCTAAAGCATTGCCTCTTGATGTCACCTACCTCTCCTGCTACCGACTCAGCCTTTGCAATGGGTATTTACACCAGAGCTCTTGTCAATGATGCCTATGTAACGACTGATGCTGTTAATGTCGGATCTACTATAGGCTCTGCAATTGGTGGTGCTGATAGCCGCTAGGTAGCCATGATCCACCAGCTCTTGCTTATGTCGGTCTCCCATAGTTGCATCTTTCAATCATCCTTGGTTCAATTGGAAAATAACCATATCTGTTATTATACGATGCACTCCTCGCACTGAAATATTGAATCTACTATGAAATCTGGAATGAAGAGATTGAAAAGGGCATCGTAGTTAAAATAGAAACTAATAATATAGATTTTTTTTTAAATCTCATAATCTAAATGTGTATCCATGTTTTTGACATAATGAAATAGTTCAGTGGCTAAACTGAAAAGCTATTAATGCCATCATGGAACCCACTCCACCCAGCAGATGTGGTACCGGTGAGCTCCATATTGAAGGCGCGCCAATATTATGAGAAGCAATGATATTTCTCATAATGTTAAATCTCTCACACCTTAATAGCATTGCAAAGTGCTGGAGAGATCTCCATTTATATCCATATCGGTGAGTAAAAAATATTAACTCTGATGGTGCTGAACATTAGAAAAATTCTGATGCTATTCGGAAATAATTATGTTACATGGCCACCGAATATTTTCATTCGACACAACTTTCTCAAAAAACGATGATATTGGTTGGGCACACAATATATTCTTCATATTTTCAACTTTGGGCTGACACAAACCCTGAGTCGTCCAATCTACAGGATGTAAATGATTAAATTATTTCACAAACTGTTACATCCACTACACATCGATGTTGATTTCATCTCTAAATAAATCCACGGGTGTCTAATGTTGATCAGAAAATAAGATAATGGCTTTAATCTTCGATTGTGAAACTTTTTTGTGATGTCTCACAATGATATGAAATTGGCTTCGCGTTATTGTTGTGCTTGGCATTATTGTATTTTCTATTGTTGGGTGCATGAGAGCAAACCAGACTTGTCTAGAATTATTATACCTATGAGGCTACGCTATCGTTATTGGCGGGGTCGATCCAATAATTTATGAATGGAATATTTTTTTCAATACAATAACTTTTGGGCCATCCTATGTTTGAGGTTAGGCTAAGATTTGTTAAACAACACAAAATTTCAAATACTAAGGCTAAAAACGGTTTCCACAACAATGATAAAGGTAAATGTTTCTAGAACATAACCCTTAACTACAATCATCACAACTACTTGTAAAGGGAAAGTTTCGACAGGATGGGATGGACATGCTGGGTTGGTGTTTTTAGACACGTATCCCATGCATGCATGCAATCTAAACACACCTCTAAACTATCTCAGTATTGAATAAGCTGGTGATGGTCATGAAGAAAATTTGAACTATTCTACCTTGCTCCATTGTAAGCGTGATGGTAAAGACTGCAATCTGCCATTTAGTATGATGTCAAGAGAGCTAAAATTATAAAAAATCCAATGTGAGCCAGATGAGAGGCTTCCAATATCCATTTGAAGCATTTGGTTGCAGGGAGGATTCCCATTGTTGCCAGAATATGCAGTTGCAGACGACGAGAAGCATGGGGTTTACTTAGGCTTTGAATTAGAGGAATAGTTTATGTCGTAAGTGCAGCTCAACTTTGATCCCGGAGACCTATTCATTATTGTACTGTCTTCATAGCTTTGGATTAAAGCTATTAAAACAATATAAAATCCTCTGTTTTCTGTTGCCGTTACCTGGAGACATGGAGCTCGCTAAAGAGAATGATTATTTCATGGTTAGAGAGTTCTAACTTCTATCTATTTATTTGTAGCTATAGAGTGTTCTATCTTTGTTTTTGGCTATTCTATTGAAATAATACGAGGAACCCACCAAGTGAAAAATCACCATAGCAGCTGATGTTGCAACTTGAAGCACAATATATGTGCAAACAAATTTGACTCAGCAACAGAGAATTAATAGAAATATGGCCTATACACGGTAGAAGAAATCATTTTTTTGTTCATGTGAAAAACATGTAATCGTTGATGCCCTTTAGAATGTGATGGATTTCCCTTGCAAATAGTTTGTTGTGGGAGGGGTTTTCTCTACCTCTTTGCCTAAGCATGCACCATTGTGAGGGCTGACCAGAACAAAAATATCAACAGGTAAAACATATATTTCTCTTAAGAATTACTGTAGAAAATAAGAATTATTTTAGAAAATATGTCTTTTAGACAAGTAACAATTGGCATTGTGGCTTGGTTTGGGGTAGCTAACCGAGAATAGTGGTAGTGTATTCTTTGTTGAGCTTACAGTTAGGTGGATCAGGATTTCCCTCATCATACTGTGGAGATACTCTTCTTTCATAGATAAACCTCTAATCCTTTTTGTCTGTATTCATTTCTGCAATTACATGAATATGATAATTGGTTAAAGAATGCATGAATCCAATCTATGCTAGTCTGAGCTAATAATAATCCTTCAACATCTAGGTATAATTTATGTTCTCTATGAATTAGATCTGTGCTAGATCTAATAATAATCCTTCAACAATAATAATAATCCTCCTAACAGTCTAATAATAATCCTTCAATAGTTATTTATATTTGTCATGATATAAATATAAATATGTTGATGTTAATGTTGTTTTGATATTCTATATATATTGTTGTTCTTGGTAAACAATAGCATAGAATCAGTCATACCATTTCTCACTGATTTGTTTGGACGAGCTTGGAAGTTAAGTGAGTAAGAGGATCTTATGGTGTGGATGCGAACAATAGCATTTCCAACCTTCAGGAAGCTATATGGAAAGATTGAGGAGGACCTACAAGAAAATGATACCATTATGGTGAATTTGATAAATCATTATAATACTTATACTTTTAATGGCAATAAGAAGTTGGTACTTTCTACCATGAATTTTCTTGGTGGGAAGAACAATTTTCATGGGAAAGCTTACCTGAGTGTTGGATTCCTATGCTTCTTTTTGGCGATGGTCTTCTTCTTGATGCATATTAGAAAGCCAAGGTACGTGATTTTAGTGTGTGCTTCTTTAAATTTTATGCCAATCAATGTCGAGTACATGTAGAAATGGGTTTGGTTAAGCACTGTATATATAAAAGTAGGGTTTGTCATGGCTGTTGTCACATACCCCAATTTTGTAAAATAATGTTATTTGTTTTAATTTGATTCCTAAGACATTATGTTAAATTTAATGCTAAGTTGAAACTGATGACTCAACAGAGTCAAAAGATGTGGAAGGTAATTCTGAATATTTTATTTTTAGTAAATAGAAAGTGGAGACAACAGCCTCGGAGAGCTATTAATAAGAGTGTTACTGGTCAAACTGGTGGAAGGAACTAGGTGGAGATCAAAAGACAAGTGGCGGTATCCTCAAACACTTCCTATGTTGCAGGTGGAAACTTCCCTACATTTGGGGTCATGATCCCCCAAGAAAGTGGGATCAGAGCAGGTGGCTCAATTAATGACAACTAACCCAAAAAAGACCTAGGCAATATTTTAAAAAGTGCCCAATGTAGAGAGCTGAGGCTGCTCAGATATTTTCCAAGAGAAGAATCATTCAGGAGGAATGCACTTCAAGGAATTCATTGGGAGAAAGGGAAACTGTAAGAAGGTGTTTGAGAGATAAGCTGCAGTAACTTGATCTGATACAACTTTCTAGCTGAGAGATTTGACTGACAAGTTCAGGACTGGTATCCAGTCTCAGGACTAAGTACTTGATTAATTGCTTCACCTAGTTCCAGCCAGAAAGACCAGAGCAGGCTTGGGGGTCCTGAGGAGTCATTGTTTGAGTGCTCTCCAGGAGTTATTAGGGAGGAACAACCTCCCATTGATTTTGTTGACCAAGCTTTAAGAACAAGTTTTTCTATATATTAATTTCTATGTTATTATCTGTGTGTGATTGAATGATTCATTTGCAGTTATGATGTAAAATTTAGAGGATAGAATATCTTATCTTGTTTAGTAATTAATGTAATCTTGATGAAAAATAAATCCTACCTGCGTTTTTCTCCATCTGGAGTAATCCAGATCGTACTCTAGCACAGGTGGTGTTTTTTTAAATGAAGAAAGTATGATGTAAATATAGAATAAGATGTTAGCTTGATTATGAAAGTGTTTTCTTTTATTTATTATCAGAAGAAATAGTATTCTATACATGGAGTAGGGTTAGACCTAGACTGTGAATGTCAGATTATTAGAAAAGGGAAAAGAAGCTATATCATTTTACTAACAGTAGTATGTTTTGGTAGATAAACAGTTCTCTATACAGCATTCAGTTCAATAAACTTATTATTTATTTTGAAACAAAAGAAAAGAATATAATAGCTAAAATGTGTAGTGTTAGATTAAATAAAAATGCCTTCCAAACTCTACAATTTATTTCTTTTCCCGCTTAGGATAAATAACTATTGTATTTATAGCAACCAAACTATGAGTAAGGATAGATAAAGTTAGATTTATTTCTAAAGATAAAACTAATTGGTTTAAGAATTTATTTATGTCTGGTAATGTAAATAATTCTATCATGTTTATCTAGCTAAACTTAAACCAGATCTACAGCTACTAACCTATCTCTTATAAATTTTTAAACAAACAAAAAATATATTTTAAAGGAAAGAACTTAGATAGTTTATTATTTCTTTTATTTTATAAATACAATATTATGATATAAATAGGGTAACATAGAATGCAGAAGGGACTTCTTATAAATTATTTAATATAGAAAGCCTAAGATTAAAATAATAAAATACTTTTTCATTATACACCTATAAATAGACTAAGTACAAAGATAATGTATACAAGTATAGGAACAACATTTTGTTTGTAAGTAAAATAACATTCTTATCCCATTATAGTAAATTTCAAGTAAATATAATTCCTGTACTTAAAAAGACGTAACTATCAGTTACATAAGTACAACTCTAGAACATTAAATTATATAATTTTTGAAGTTTAACAAATACAAAACAATATTTATAACCTTATTAAAACAGAGTGAGTTAAGGTATGTTTATATAAAAACAATATAGAGTTATCCTAAATAATTTACAGGGTAAATTTAAATATAATAATTTGCAGAAATCAAATTAACAGAACATATACATGCTCGATTCACCGAGATTAAATAACCATTTATACAATATAAGTAAAATGAATAATTTACAGTATTATATTGCAAACAAGAGATATTTCAAAAGAGGTTGTATATACATCTTTACATCACGGAGTTAGGGTAAAAACCCTATTATATCAAAATTACAACAGAGGTATAAAACCAAAGAGTTCAAGCTCCTTTATAAAATGCCTCTCGGCTTCTAAAAGTCAACAGAGTATGGATTCATTAGCCTTTCTTTCATTTATACATATATACACAAATAACTAGAACAAAAATCAAAATTTACAGTCATCGCCTAAGCCGAAAGCCCTGCATAAAGCAAGGGTTTAACATCAGCAAACAAACAACGAACCAAGATAACCCAAGTAAACCAAAACCACGAGGGTTTTGTAGGCCACGACGACCAACCATCAAATGTCCCATAAGGGACTGAATAAGGACGAACTGCCATGGGTTATCCAAGGCTTACCATGAGCAAGTGCTTGTCCCAGCCTTGCACCAACCACGCAGAAGGATAGGTCGACACCTGTGTAACATCAAACATAAAAATTGTTAACATTTTGCTTTATATAAGCTGAAATGTATCAAAACAAGAAACGAAGTTATCAGTATTAGCTCCTTACCTAAAATCTCACTGAAACATGACCACCCACAAGCAGTAGAGTAGCTACCAATGCGAGGAGGAATAAACTCTTCATATACTGCAAGAAAGAAGGAGATTACTAACACAGTAATGACCAACAGTGACTGAGAATAATAACAGCAAGCCAAGCACGTAAAATGCTTGGGCCATCACTTTTATTCCAGCCAAAAAAACCACTCTGCGGTGAAACCCTAAGACCCAATAAATCTTACGATGTGAAGCCGCGACCCCCACTACCGAGCCAAAGAAAAATGGGACTACAAAGTCTGTTAAATTATGAACTGAGCAAGCGGTGAAAGCTAAAACCCCAGAAGAAAACAAACAACCCAATCTAAACAGTGGAGGTTTCCTGTTACAGCTCTTCTCTCTCAGTTTCTAAGGCAGGTTTACGAAGGGTGAAAGGTAAGAAGCAAGTTAGGATACTATCTTTTCAAACCAGTTGCAGAGAATGGCATCAAGGTCGAAAAGCAGAAGCAAAGCAGCCGGAGGCCAAGAACGAAGGAGGGAATGATGAGGCTAGGGTTGCAAATTGCCTTTTAACCACACAACACTTGGCTACGGTGTTGCCACGTCCACAAACAAATTATTTGCATGCAGTGGGTGAAATCATATAGTCTCGAGGAGAAATCAACCAAAGAGTATTATTTCCAATCATTTGGTGAATCGGAGGTTCCACCATAATCCTTACTTCCAATGTCAACCTAGCATGCACATCGCATGATAAACAAAATATTCTCCAATATAAAAGTTATGCCTTAAATCTCATCAAGGGCGGGGTTAATATTACTACCCATTATTATACTAACATGATATTCATTTTTTAAATGGTTATAAATCCATTAAGGATATGCCTTTTAATAACTATAAAAAGGAAATTCATAAAACCTATTCATGATAAGATACCCATCTTGTGAGAATAGCTCTAGTTATGTATAAAAGTATTTGTTGTATAAACCATTAAGTTTGTAAACAAAAATATTAAATATTATAGTATTGGTCAGGTTGACATCAGATAACTTTTGATGATTTAATAACCATAACGGGACATTATCTTCCAAATAAATTATGTGTAAAAGAACTCAGTGCATCAACACTAACTTGACTCATTTGAGAGCAGTATGTAATAATGTTATAATTCATTTAAACTTCAAAGCTTTAGAAGTTGGAATATTGGTACAAAAACTCATTTATCAATGTGCATTATTTATCACAAGGAGTAACCAAATCTATCATGACGTAAAGGGTGTATGTTCACAATTTAAGATAGACCCTCAACGTAATAGCCCTGCCATCCTTAGTCTACATGCAAAGAAAGATTTAAGACGTTTACACACACGACGACTATGGTAAACATCGAAGAGTTTAATACGCAATAAAAACTATAAATTACAACTAGAGAGAGAAAGCAACTATCACCAATACTGATAGGACTGAATCTCGTTTCCATGGCGTCTTTAAAAAGAATAATGGTTTAATGGTTTTACCTCATAAAAAGCATTTGAAATTGAATAGAATTTATATTCTTTTACTGAGCTATTATTTTTACAACGAACATATATCTGTATGCATGATGATTATTGACAAGCAGCACCGGATCTTTCTTACCTATAAATCTGTAAGAGCAGGTAAACCTTTTGCGTTAGCTCAAAAGCTAAGTAAGCCCAGAATACCAAGACAGTTCCACCTTGTGGTCGCAAAGAAAAACAAGTCATTAAACCGAAAAAGAATCATTCTATAAGATAAACATAATCAAGTAGATAATTTAGATTATGGAATCATTAACATATAACTAATTAAAACAATTAGTTGACTACATTAATGAAGATTATCTGTATTTTCAAAATTTTAAATTTTTCGGAGATTTTATAATTTTGACATGTGGTATCAGAGCACAAGGTTCAAACACTAGGCCTTGATGCAACCCAACTAACTTCTACAGAACAGTAAATTAAAATAATATGCTAACATATATTTTGTTTTATGTTAAGAACAGAAAATTTCCTTTTTCTAAAGTTTAACAGGCAGGTATGGAAAAGCTAGGGGAGTATGCACAAGAGGAGTCTCCAGAAACAGAAACAATAAATTTGCCCAGAGAACCTATGTTAGAAGAGGGGACTACCAACTCCTCAGAGCTGTTGCAGACTGTAAAAGATTTAAAAACTAAAATGGAGTCTGTAAAGAAGGAGAATGAAAGGATCCTGAAGGCTCGGGAAGAATTGAACCAAATTTTAATAGAAAAATTCCAAACTGAAGGAAAGAGTAGAAGGTCGGAATTTGAAGATGTTAGTCATCAAAGAAAATCCAAAAAGATGAAGCTTGCAAAAACTAAAAGTAGTTCATCATCTGAATGGTTTGGTGAACGACAACGTTACCATACTACTAGTGACAGTAGTGAAGATGATTTGTATGACAAAAAGAAGAAATACAAACCATATGAGAAAATTTCAGGGGAGTTCAAAAAGATAAAGCCACCAACTTTTAATGGAGAGACTGAGAAGGGGGAGGAAGCAAAGTCCTGGTTGTCTAGGATGAAGAAGTACTTTCATATATATAATTACTCTAATCAGTTAAAGGAAAGGATGGCTATATATAACCTCTCAGGAAAAGCTGACATATGGTGGCAAGACCTGAAGAGAGTCAAGGGTATAACAGAAAAGAAGTTAATTCGAGTACCTTTAAAAGGTATTTCAAAAAGAAATTTCTGTCTGAGCAGTATTACAAGGAAAGAGCTAAAGAGTTTTATGAATTGAAGTTAGGTTCAATGACAATGAAGGATCTGAACAGTAAATTCTTAAGTTTACTTAGGTACATACCCTACCTAGTAGACGAGAAACCAAAAGTACAATGATTTCTTAGTTGTCTACTGTATCATATCAAATATAGAATTGAATATGATAACCCGAAGACTTTGGAGGAAGATATGAGGAAGGCTAACTTTTGTTTTTAGCAAAACCGTAAGAAGGAAAGCTTGGCCATTTGGAAGGCTAAGAAAAATAACAATCAACCTGAATTTAAGAAGAAGGAATTTGTACCTCACAGAAATTTCAAGAATAATAAGACCAAAAATTATTCTAACAACAAGAATTTCCAAGGAAATAGGAATGGTACTTCCAACAATTTGAATAATTTTAAGGGCAAGGAGGCTGCAAATAACCATGGAAATTTTACCAAGAGTTTTGAAAGTAAAGAGCCTGTTAAGTGCTGGGAATGTAATGGCCCGCACTATGCCTCGGTCTGTCCAAACCAGAAAAAGACTGTTAGCAATATTCATACTGTACAAGAGGAGATGACCATTGGGGAACTAGCAAGGAGCATGCCCAGAATTAACGCGGATTTGGAGAACCGCCAAGCTAATTATCAGACTTGCATGGTGGAAGTAGAAGGTATGATCAATCAGACCCCTATAACCATTTTAATCGATCCAAGAGCTAGTCTCAGTTATATTGCACCTCAGATAGTGGAAAAATGTAAGTTGTCTGTCTATAAGTTTGATAATTCTTGGTTAGTTCAATTGGCCACTAGGGCAAAAATAAAAGTAACTTGTTTTGTGAAAAAATGTGCTTTACTTATGGATGAATTTCAAACTGTAGTTAAGCTTAATGTTTTGCCACTTGGCTCATATGATTTGCTGATTGGTATGGATTGGTTAGAACAACATAAAGTAATTTTAAACTGTTAGGATAAAACTTTTACATTCTTAAATAGTGATGAACAACCAGTAAAGGTTAAGGGTATTCCTAGAAAAACTATAGTAAGGCAGATTTATGCTTTACAACTTAAAAGAGTTGTTAGAAAAGGATGTAAATCCTATGCAGTAACTATTACAGATGAGGAAGGTAAAACTAAAACAGATAAGTTAAAAATAGAAAATATTCTTGTTTTAAAAGAATATACTGACGTATTCTGGGAAGAAATTCCAGGATTACCTCCAAAGAGGGAATTGGATTTCACTATTGAACTGGTACCAGGTGCGGTACCTAGTTCAAAGGCTCCTTATCGAATGAACATATTGGAACTTAGTGAGTTAAAATCACAATTAAAAGAGTTAATTGATAAAATGTACATTCGACCTAGTGTGTCTCCTTGGCAGGCACCGGTCATCTTTGTTAAAAAAAAAAGATGAAACTATGTGATTATGCATAGACTACCATCAGCTAAACAAGATGACTATCAAAAATAGATATTCGTTGCCCTGCATAGATGATCTATTTGATAAACTATGTGGAGCCACAGTGTTTTCAAAGATAGATTTGAGGTCAGGATATCATTAAGTAAGAATTAAAGATGAAGATATCTTCAAGACAGCCTTTAGAACAAGATATGGACACTACGAATTTTTCGTAATGCCATTTGGGCTTACTAACACCCCATCTTTCTTTATGTGCTTAATGAATAATATAATGCATAAGTATTTAGATAAGTTTGTGGTCATGTTTATCGATGACATCATAATTTACTCAAAAATGGAAGAAGAACATAAAGAACACCTAAAAATTGTTTCGCAAAAGTTGCGAGAACATCAACTCTTTGCAAAGTTTAGTAAGTGTGACTTCTTTAAGGATAAAATTCAGTATCTAGGTCACGTAGTGACTAAGGAAGGAATTTCTGTAGATCCTGAAAAGATACGGGCAATCGAAGATTGGCTGGTTCCTAAAGATGTAACGGATGTTAGGTCGTTCATGAGAATTACCGGTTATTATCGGAAGTTCATTGAAGGCTTTTCAAGGATCGTAAATATGATAACTTCCTTACAAAAGAAAGGAAATAAATTTGACTGGAACCTGAAATGTGAAGAAAGCTTTAAGAAGTTAAAAACTCTATTGACTAGTGCACCTATTCTAAGAATAGCAGATCCTAATAAAGACTTCGTAGTATGCATTGATGCCTGTAATGATGGCTTAGGCAGTGTTCTGACTCAAGAAGGGCATGTCATTGCCTATGAGTCTAGAAAGTTAAAAATTCACGAAAATAATTATGCAACTTATGATCTGGAACTAGCAGCTGTAATATACGCCTTAAAAATGTGGCAACATCATTTAATTGGCAGAAAATTTATTTTAATGACTGATAATAAAGGACTGATAATAAAGGACTGAAATATCTTTTAGATCAGCCTAATTTAAATGCTAGACAAGCTAGGTGGTTAGCTTTCTTAAGCGAGTATGACTTTGAAATCCAACATATAAAGGGTAAGGAGAATAAGGTGGCTGATGCATTAAGCAGAAATGCAAAGCTGAACTTTGCAACAGCAATCAACATGTACGTTTCAGATTTAAATGAATAGCTTAAAGAAGGGGTAAAACAAGATGAAAGTTATCAGAAATTGCAAATTACAGCTAAGAAAGAACCTACAGAAAGCTTAATAAAAGGTTATAGTTTAAATGAAAATGAATTTTTATTATTTAAAGATAAATTGTATGTACCTAATGTACCTAAGGTTAAGTTGTTAATTCTGGATCAAGTCCATAAAACACCGTATTCAAGACACCCAGGTTATTAGAAGACGATAACCATGCTAAGAAAAGAATATTTTTGGCCAAATATGAAAACTGAAGTAGCTGAATACATTGCAAGGTGTTTAGAATGTCAACAGGTAAAAACCAAACACCAACATCTAGCTGGTTTGCTACAACCTTTACCTATTCCTAGCTGGAAATGGGAAGTGATTAGCTTAGATTTTATCGCTGGACTACCTAGAAACCAAAATCAGAATGACTATATTATGGTAGTGATTGATAAGTTAAGCAAGGCAGCACATTTTATACCTATTAAAATTACTTACAAGGCTGCCAATATAGCTGATATCTTCCTAAAGCAGATTTTTCGATTGCATGGAGTACCGAAAGTTATAATCTTAGATAGAGATCCTAAGTTTACAAGAAACTTTTGGAAGTCCTTATTTAAAGGATTAAATACAAGATTGAATTTCAGTACTTCCTTCCATCCTCAAACAGATGGACAAACTGAAAGAGTAAATCAGGTACTGGAGGATTTATTGAGAATGTATGTGAAAGATCAGCCAAGTAAGTGGGAGGATTATTTACATCTAGCAGAGTTTGCATATAACAATAACTATCAGTCATCAGCTAAATTTAGTCCATTTGAAATTTTATATGGATGAAAATGTAACACTCCTATCTCTTGGAATAATCCAGTAGATAAATTAGTGTTAGGTCCAGAATTGTTGAAAGAAATGGAAGAAATTGTGAAGCAAGTGCAGGGAAATCTGAAGGTGGCACAGGATCGGCAAAAATGTCAAGCAAACTTGAAAACAACTCCACAGGATTTCCAAGTAGGTGAACATGTGTTCATCAAGGTAAGGCCCAAGAAGAGCTCTTTAAGACTGGGGAGCTGCGCAAAGTTGGCACCCCGTTACTGTGATCCATTTGAAATTTTGTCTAGGATTGGTCAAGTAGCTTACCAACTAGCATTACCACCTAACTTGAGAGTACATAATGTTTTTCACATTTTAGTTTTAAAGAAATATGTTCATGATGCTACTCATGTGGTTGATTGGAATGTTGTACAGGTGGAACCAGAAGGAGAAATTCTCGTGGAACCGGGCTGTATCCTCGGGAGGAGGGAAATTACACTACGGAACCGCACCATTGGGCAGGTGAAGGTGCAATGGAAGCATATTAGTCCTGAAGAAGCTACCTGGGAATTGGAAAGTAAGATGTGATAAGCATACCCAATTCTGTTCCAGGGGACTTCAGAGGAGGAAGAATAAATAGCATTGAGGACGATGTTATATTTTAAGGGGGGTGTGTATGTCACATACCCCAATTTTGTAAAATAATGTTATTTGTTTTAATTTGATTCCTAATACATTATGTTAAATTTAATGCTAAGTTGAAACAGATGACTCAACAGAGTCAAAAGATGTGGAAGGTAATTCTGAATATTTTATTTTTAATAAATAGAAAGTGGAGACAACAGCCTCGAAGAGCTGTTAATAAGAGTGTTACTGGTCAAACTGGTGGAAGGAACTAGGTGGAGAGAAAAAGACAAGTGGCAGTATCCTCAAACACTTCCTATGTTGCAGGTGGCAACTTCCCTACATTTGGGGTCATGATCCCCCAAGAAAGTGGCATCAGAGCAGGTGGCTCAATTAATGACAACTAACCCAAAAAAAACCTAGGCAATCTTTTAAAAAGTCCCCAATGTAGAGAGCTGAGGCTGCTCAGATATTTTCCAAGAGAAGAATCATTCAGGAGGAATGCACTCCAAGAAATTCATTGGGAGAAAGGGAAACTGTAAGGAAGGTGTTAGAGAGAAAATCTCCAGTAACTTGATCTGATACAACTTTCTAGCTGAAATATTTGACTAACAAGTTCAGGACTGGTATTGAGTCTCAGGACTAAGCACTTGATTAATTGCTTCCCCTAGTTCCAGCCAGAAAGACCAGAGTAGGATTGGGGGTCCTGAGGAGTCACTGTTTGAGCACTCTCCAGGAGTTGGTAGGGAGGAACGACCTCCCATTGCTGTTGTCGACCAAGCTTTAAGAACAAGTTCTGTTATTTATTAATTTCTATGTTATTATTTGTGTGTGCTTGAATGATTCATTTGCGGTTATGATGTAAAATTTAGAGGATAGAATATCTTATCTTGTTTAGTAATGAATGTAATCTTGATGGAAAATAAATCCTACCTGCGTTTTTCCCCATCTGGAGTAATCCAGATCGTACTCTAGCACAGGTGGTGTTTTTTTAACTGAAGAAAGTATGATGTAAATATAGAATAAGATGTTATCTTGATTATGAAAATGTTTTCTTTTATTTATTATCAGAAGAAATAGTATTCTGTACATGGAGTAGGGTTAGACCTAGACTGTGAATGTCAGATTATTAGAAAAGGGAAAAGAAGCTATATCATTTTACTAACAGTAGTATGTTTTGGTAGATAAACAGTTCTCTATACAGCATTCATTTCAGTAAACTTATTATTTATTTTGAAACAAAAGAAAAGAATATAATAGCTAAAATGTGTAGTGTTAGGTTAAATAAAAATGCCTTCCAAACTCTACAGTTTATTTCTTTTCCCATTTAGGATAAATAGCTATTGTATTTATAGCAACCAAAATGTGAGTAAGGATAGATAAAATTATATTTATTTCTAAAGATAAAACTAATTGGTTTAAGAATTTATTTATGGCTGGTAATGTAAATAATTCTATCATGTTTATCTAGTTGAACTTAAACCAGATCTACTGCTACTAACCTATCTCTTATAAAATTTTAAACAAACACAAAATATATTTTAAAGGAAAGAACTTAGATAGTTTATTATTTCTTTTATTTTATAAATACAATATTATGATATAAATAGGGTAACATAGAATACATAAGGGACTTCTTATAAATTATTTAATATAGAAAGCCTACGATTAAAATAATAAAATACTTTTTCATTATACACCTATAAATAGACTAAGTACAAAGATAATGTATACAAGTATAGGAACAACATTTTGTTTGTAAGTAAAATAACATTCTTATCCCATTATAGTAAATATAATTTATGTACTTGAAATGATGTAACTATCAGTTACATAAGTACAACTCTAGAACATTAAATTATATAACTTTTGAAGGTTAACAAATACAAAACAATATTTATAACCTTATTAAAACAGAGTGAGTTAAGGTAAGTTTATATAAAAACAATATACAGTTATTTTAAATAATTTCAAGGGTAAATTTAAATATAATAACTTGCAGAAATGAAATTAACAGAACATATACATTCTCGATTCACTGAGCCTAAATAACCATTTATACAATATAAGTAAAACAAATAATTTACAATATTATATTGTAAACAAGAGATATTTCAAAAGAGGCGGTATATACATCTTTACATCACGGATTTAAGGTAAAAACCCTATTATATAAAAATTACAACAGAGGTATAAAACCAAAGAGTTTAATCTCCTTTCTAAAATTCATCTCAGCTTCTAAAAGTCAACATAGTATGGCTTCATCAGCCTTTCTTTCATTTATACATATATACACAAGTAACTACAACAAAAATCAAAATTTACAGTCATGGCCTAAGCTAGAAGCCCTGCATAAAGCAAGGGTTTAACATCAACAAACAAACAGTGAACCAAGATAACCCAAGTAAACCAAAACCACGAGGGTTTTGCAGGCCACGACGACCAACCATCAAATGTCCCATAAGGGACTGAATAAGGATGAACTACCATGGGTTATCCAAGGCTTACCGTGAGCAAGCGCTTGTCCTAGCCTTGCACCAAGCATGCAGAAGGACAGGTCGACACCTGTGTAACATCAAACATAAAAATTGTTAATATTTTGCTTTATATAAGCTGAAATGTATCAAAACAAGAAACAAAGTTATCAGTATTAGCTCCTTACCTAAAATCTCACTAAAACGTGACCACCCACAAGCAGTAGAGTAGCTATCAATGCGAGGAGGAATAAACTCTTCATCTGCTACAAGAAAGAAGGACATTACTAACACAGTAATGACCAACAGTGACTGAGAGTAGGAGCAGCAAGCCAAGCAAGTAAAAATTTTGGGCCGTCACTTTATTTCCAGCCAAAAAAATCACTCTGTGGTGAAACCCTAAGACCCAATAAATCTTACGATGTGAAGCCACGACCCACACTACCAAGCCAAAGAAAAATGGGACTACACAGTCTGTTAAATTCTGAACTGAGCAAGTGGTGAAAGCTAAAACCCTGGAAGAAAACAACCAACCCAATCTAAACATCAGAGGTTTCCTGTTACAGCTCTTCTCTCTCAGTTTCCAAGGCAGGTTTACGAAGGGAAAAAGGTAAGAAGCAAGTTAGGAGACTGTCTTTTCAAACCAGTTGCGGAAAACGACATGGAGGTCGAAAGGCAGAAGGAGAGCAGCTGGAGGTTGAGAACGGAAGAGGGAATGACGAGGCTAGGGTTGCAAATTGCCTTTTAACCACACAACACTTGGCTACGGTGTTGCCATGTCCACAAACAAATTATTTGCGTGCAGTGGGTGAAATCATATAGTCTCGATGAGAAATCAACCAAAGAGTATTATTTCCAATCATTTGGTGAATCAGAGGTTCCACCATAATCCTTACTTCCAATGTCAACCTAGCATGCACGTCACATGATAAACAAAAGATTCTCCAATATAAAAGTTATGCCTTAAAGCTCATCAAGGGGGGGGTCAATATTACTACCCATTATTATACTAACATGATATTCATTCTTTCAATGGTTATAAATCCATTAAGGATATGCCTTTTAATAACTATAAAAAGGAAATTCATAAAACCTATTCATGATAAGATACCCATCTTGTGAGAATAGCTCTAGTTATGTATATAAGTGTTTGTTGTATAACCCATTAAGTTTGTAAACAAAAATATTAAGTATTATAGTATTCCTCAGGTTGACATCAAATAAATTTTGATGATTTAATAACCATAACAGGTCATTATCTTCCAAATAAGTTATGTGTAAAAGAACTCAGTGCATCAACACTAACTTAACTCATTTGAGAGCAGCATGTAATAATGTTATAATTCCTTTAAACTTCAAAGCATTAGAAGTTGGAATATTGGTACAAAAACTCATTTATCAATGTGCATTACTTATCACAAGGAGTAACCAAATCTATCATGATGTAAAGGGTGTATGTTCACAACTTAAGATAGACCCTTAACGTAATAACCCTACCATCCTTAGTCTGCATGCAAAGAAAGATTTAAGGCGTTTACACACACGACGACTATGGTAAACATCGAAGAGTTTAATACGCAATAAAAACTATAAATTACAACTAGAGAGAGAAAGCAACTATCACCAATACTGATAGGACTGAATCTCATTTCCATGGCGTCTTTAAAAAGAATAACGATTTAATGGTTTTACCTCATAAAAGAATTTGAAATTGAATAGCATTTATATTCTTTTACTGAGCTATTATTTTTGCAACGAACATATATCTGTAAGCATGATGATTATTGACAAGCAGCACCGGATCTTTCTTACCTGTAAATCTGTAAGAGTAGGTAAACTTTATGCATTAGCTCAAAAGCTAAGTAAGCCCAGAATACCAAGACAGTTCCACCTTGTGGTCGCAAAGAAAAACAAGTCATTAAAATAAAAAATAATTATTCTATAAGATAAACATAATCAAGTAGATAATTCAGATTATGAAATCATTAACATATAAGTAATTAAAACAATTGGTTGACTTCATTAATGAAGATTATCTGTATTTTCAAAATTTTAAATTTTTTAGAAATTTTGGAATTTTGAAAACTGCCTTGTTGGTTAAGCACAAAAGGTCATGCATCTAACAAGCAACGGGCTTCTTCAATGTTCAAAATGCATAGAAAAGTGAAAAAATAAATTGATAAGAAGGACAGAGTGGCATGCTCTAATCTTCTCTATGAATTAGACTATGTGTGCAGTGGCTTGAAAGACAGTCACCTCAGCCATCTCCTCACCATGGATACCAAGAAACTAGAAACTGTTGCAACAACAACCAGGTAAGTACATTCATGTCCCTATTTTGAATATGTGAGTTACCATGCAGCAATGTCCAAATGCAAAGCTGATTTTGAAATATCCAAATGCAAAGCTGATTTTGAAATATCCAAATGCAAAGATGATTAAGATTACCTAAGCCTCACTTGCCTTCCTATGGTGTTTGTCTGATAGCAGCTTCAAGAGATTGCCTGGGCTGGAAAAGACTAAGAGAAAGATTGTCCTCGGCTCCTATGGTGTTTTTCTGATAGGTATAGCCGCTTCAAGAGATTTCCAGGGCTGGAGAAGACATAGATCTAGCTCCAACACAGTGACAACTCACTTACATGAAAATTGCCACCAACGTGATGTAACATGCAAATTGCCACCAACATCTTTTGGATGAGATGTAGTTAACTGCTACATTACCAAAATGAATGTTTCGTCTAAGTTATGCAATCAAGCATTAAATGCCATGAACTAATGCTAAAGGCATCCTAGCATTAATCAACCTAGAAATTAATGGAAAGAAATGTACTTCACTTTATATAGAGGCCAAAACAAAACATAGGCTAAAACTTATCAGAAATATTGGTTTGCCTCGGGAAGATGCCAAATAAGAGATCAAAATGCTTGATTGGTGGATGAAAAGGCAACTTGTCCATTAAAAGCCATCTGGAAATGGACCCAAAACAGCTGGAAAATAAAGTTGATAACTTAGGCTAAGTTTTTAAAACTAGTTTCGGTTAGTGTGCAGATTAATGCAAATGACAGCAAGCCAATTACAAGAGTTCCTGCTAGCCGGACAAGGACTAATAAGAAGCCAGAAAAGCTTACATGTTTCTTTAATGCATTTGTATTATTATTTCTATATGTTAATATGTTGATATATAACTTATTGATATTGAGTTGTTCATGATATTACGCAGTGGGTGTTTGAAGAGACGATGAGAAACTGCGTTTGTTAGAAATTATTTCTCAATGTTTCGAACCAGAAAGTAGGGCTCATCATCAGAAGAAAGTGTCTTGAGTTAAAACAGGGAAAGGTTTTTTGGTTATTAATAAATGTAATATTTTCTATAATTGTAAAGTTTTTTTTTACCAACAATATCCATTTACAAATTTCCGATTTACCAATATCAAATTTTTTTTGAATTTATTTATTAGTGTAAAGTTTAAAAGGTTTATTAAGTTTTTATAAGTTTTATTTTATAAAGTTTTTATAAGTTTTATTTTATAAAGTTTTAAAAGTTTAATAAAAAAAATTTAAGAAAACGTTCTACAAAGAACACTAAAGTTTTTTATTTTAATTTATTAAATTTATTAATGATATAATTCATTTTTAAAAAAATTTATCAAGTTTTTTTTTAAATTGTTTTAAGATTTTTTTAAAAACATTAAAGTCCTAAAGTTAAAAATTTTGTTTTTTAGAAATGTTTTAGGATGGTATTAGAATTTGTTAAGAAATTTTAATTTTAGATATTTTTTTTATTTAATTTTTAAAAAGAAATTCAATTAGCTTTTGTTATTATTAATATTAAAGGCTAGTTTTAGAATTGTAATTATCCTATTTTCTAAAGAAATTTTAAATTTTAATTAATTAATTTGAAAGTTTTGCATAGTTAATTAATGTTATTAAATTGTCATTAGTTAAGGGCAAAGGATCTTAGTGTCTTTTTATTTTTAAGTGTGTGTTATAGTTTTTTTAAGGTGACAGATAATAGGGCGCCAACACTCATTCAGTTTAAAGCCATCATCCCTATTCAAGTTTGAGAGAAATTTTTCTATTTCTATAGTCTCTCTAATTTTTCTCCTCTTGTAATGATCCTTTATGGTAATAAGTTTTTTCTCTTCAATTCGTATGTGGTGGCGTGAGTGGTGAGCATGTTCAGCTAGAGTTGATTTTTTAAGTCGACCATGTATGATGTCCACAGAGTGTTCTTTGAGCCTCACCTGAATAGAGCATCCTATTTCACCAATATAGGGGATCTCACAGGAGTAGGGAATACTAAAAACACCTTTTTGTTTTAATGGTTCTATTGGGTTTTTGGAGGAATCAAGCATTATTCCTACTAAGTTTGGAGGATAAAAAGCTACCCTAATGTTTATTTTACGGAGGATCCTAGCTACAACATCCATTGTTCCTTTTATGTAAGGAAGAGTGATTTTGGTTCCGTCAATGTTTTTTATTTGGTTTTGCGACTTTTTACGCACTCTTTGGATGAACTTCATAATTTGATTTATATGTATCCATTCATTATGAAGGCTTTGGATAAATGGTCTAATTTATGGTTAAGGACATCTTCGTCCGAAATTCTAATGGCTCTAGTTACCAAAGTGTTTAAAACACCTATCTTTTGTGTAGGAAGATGGTGTGAGTCTACGTGTAGGCACCTATCAGTATGAGTCTTCTTCCTATAAAATTGATGACCTAGTGTTCCTCCATTTCTTTTTGTTATAAGAACATCTAAAAAAGGAATTTGATTATCTTCTTCCACTTCCATAGTGAATTTAATATGTTCTGAATGGCTATTCATATGTTCTAAAAAAACTTCCAAACTTTCTTTACCGTGTGGCCAGTTTATGTTGGTGTCGTCCACAAAACTCTTCCACCATTTTGGTTTTAAAGGGAAAGACTCAATAGCATATTTTTCAAAAGCTTCCATGTACAGGTTAGCAACCATCGGTGAGAGAGGAGACCCCATTGCAACTCCCTCAACTTGTTCATATAACACCCCTTTAAAGATGAAGAAAGTAGATTTAAACAGATTCTAACAACCATTTCCGTTCGTTCATCAGTCACCTCTCTCACTACTCTAAGAGCTTCATCTACTGGGATTTTTGTAAAAGGGGAAACAACGTCAAAGCTCGCTAAAACATCACCTTCTTCTAGCTTAAAATATTTTATTTCATTTACCATGTGAGTAGAGTCTTTTATGTACAAGGGGGTTTGACCTACAAACACCTTTAACTTTTTAGCAAGAAATTTAGCTAGCTGGTAGGTGGCAGAATTTATAGTGTTTACTATAGGGAAAATGGGTACATCGTCCTTATGAATTTTAGGTAAGCCATAGATCCGAGGTATTATTGCGTCTTTTGGAATTAATTTCTTCTTGATGTTTTCATCAAGAGTGGATTTTTTAATAGTTTTTGTAACCAGATTTATGATTTTCTTTGTGGGATCTTCGCTCAGCTTCCTATAATTTCTGCTTGTTGATAAACGCTCAAACATTTTTCTGTCATAATCTTTTTTTATCTAGGATGACAGTGGCATTTCCTTTATCCGCTCTTAGTACAATGATGTTCTTGTTATTTTTTAGGTTTTTTAAGGCTATCCTCTCACCTAGTGAAAGGTTGCTCTTGGGTGGTTTTGCTTTTCTAATAGCAATCACGCATTCTTGCCTCGCCTCTTTAGCTTGGGTTTCCGGGAGACTAGAAATTGCGTCCTCAACCTTGCACACCAAATATTCTATTGGTAATCTATTGGGTGCAATGACAAAGTTTAACCCTCGCTCCAAGACTTTTAATTTCTCATCGTTCAACGTGATGGTGGATAGGTTAATCACACATGATTTCTCCTTCTCAGCACGTGCAGTAGCTGGTTTTTGAGCAATCAACATCTTGTTAAATTTGTTTTTGTGTTTTAACTCCAACTGCGTGGTTAGTCGCTCCATTCTTTGTGCAGAGGCTGCCTCCACCCTAGACCAAATATCCAGTTGCATTTCATTAGCGAGATCCACATGTAGATTGTAGAGGGAAGCCGAGATTCTGTTGAGGGCACTGCGGGTTCGTTTCAGCTCTGAGCATACTAAGGCTGCGCTAGTTTCTTCAAATATTTTTTGGTTCTTCTTCTTAAGTGCATGATTTACTACTGCAAAACTAGGTATTAAATGGTTGTCACGGCAATTTTTAAGAAAACTCAGGTTTGTTAAAAATTTTACCATTTTAACCCTTAATTTCTTGAAGGATCTCAGGTTCTCTAGTGCATCCCTTCCATGGAGGGATTGAATTAATCTGTTCATGATATTACACAGTGGGTGTTTGAAGAGAAGATGGGAAACTACATTTGTTAGAAATTATTTCTTGACGTTTCGAACCACAAAGTAGGGCTCATCATTAGGAGAAACTGTCTTGGGTTAAAACATGTAAGTGTTTTTTGGTTTTTAATAGATGTAATATTTTCCATAATTGTAAAGGTTTCTTGGCCGACAATATCCATTTACAAATTTTCGATTTACAAATTTCAATTTACCGATATCAAAAAAAATTTGAATTTATTTATTAGTGTAAAGTTTAAAAGGTTTATTAAGTTTTTATAAGTTTTATTTCATAAAGTTTGAAAAGTTTAATAAAAAAAAATTAGAAAAAGTTCTACAAAGAACCCTAAATTTTTTTATTTTAATTTATTAAATTTATTAATCATATAATTCATTTTTAAAAAAATTTATCAAAAATTTTTGAAATTTTTTTTAAGATTTTTTTAAAAACATTAAAGTCCTAAAGTTAAAAATTTTGTTTTTTAGAAATGTTTTAGGATAGTATTAGAATTTTTTAAGAAATTTTAATTTTAGACATTTTTTTTTTTTAATTTAAAAAAAATTCAATTAGCTTTTGTTATTATTAATATTAAAGGCTAGTTTTAGAATTGTAATTATCCTATTTTCTAAGGAAATTTTTACTTTTAATTAATTAATTTGAAATTTTTGCATAGTTAATTAATATTATTAAATTTCCATTAGTTAAGGGCAAAGGATTTTAGTGTCTTTTTATTTTTAAGTGTGTGTTATAGTTTTTTTAAGGTGGCAGATAATAGGGCGTCAGCACTCATTCAGTTTAAAGCCATCATCCCTATTCAGGTTTGAGGGAAATTTTTCTATTTCTATAGCCTCTCTGATTTTTCTCCTCTTGTAATGATCCTCTCTGGTAATAAGTTTTGTCTCTTCAATTCGTATGCGGTGGCATGAGTGGTGAGCATGTTCGGCTAGAGCTGATTTTTTATGTCGATCATGTATGATTTCCGCAAAGTGTTCTTTGAGCCTCACCTGAATAGAGTGTCCTGTTTCACCAATATAGGGGATCTCACAGGAGCAGGGAATATTGTAAACACCTTTTTGTTTTAATGGTTCTATTGGGTCTTTCGAGGAATCAAGCATTCTTCCTACTGATTTTGGAGGAGAAAAAGTTACCCTAATGTTTCTTTTACGGAGGATCCTAGCTACAACATCCGTTGTTCCTTTTATGTAAGGAAGAGTGATTTTGGTTCCGTAAATGTTTTTTATTTGGTTTTGTGACTTGTTACGCGCTCTTTGGATGACCTTCCTAATTTGATTTATATTGTATCCATTCATCAAGAAGGCTATGGATAAATGGTCTAATTCCTGGTTAAGGTGGTCTTTGTCTGAAATTCTAATGGCTCTAGTTACCAAAGTGTTTAAAACACCTGTCTTTTGTGTAGGAAGATGGTGTGAGTCTTCGTGTAGGCACCTATCAGTATGAGTCTTCTTCCTATAAACTTGATGACCTAAGATTCCTCCATTTCTTTTGGTTATAAGAATGTCTAAAAAAGTAATTTGATTATCTTCTTCCACTTCCATAGTGAATTCAATATGTTCTGAACGGTTGTTCAGATGTTCTAAAAACACATCCAAACTTTCTTTACCATGTGGCCAGTTTATGTTGGTGTCATCCACAAACCTTTTACACCATTTTGGTTTTAAAGGGAAAGACTCAATAGCAATTTTTTCAAAAGCTTCAATGTATAGGTTAGCAACCACCGGTGAGAGAGGAGACCCCATCACAACTCCCTCAACTTGTTCATATAACATCCCTTTAAAGCTAAACAAAGTAGATTTTAAACAGATTCTAACAAGCATTTCCGTTCCTTCATCAGTTACCTCTCTCACTACTCTAAGAGCTTCATCTACTGGGATTTTTGTAAAAAAGGAAACAACGTCAAAGCTCATTGGACAATTCTTCATCTAGAGTTTTACAAAGATTTGTAGAAAATTGTTTATGTAATGTTAGAATTTGTCAATAAAAATTATTATTTTCTTTAGTTGTGAAATTTTTGTTTTTTTAGTGTCTCGGCCCATAAATTCTTCTTTTAATTTATGTTCTTTTACTTTCTAAACAAAACTAAACAAATGGAATAAGCAACAAAGTTGCTTAGTACCTGCCTCCTAAGAAGAGATTGAAAATATATAGCAATAGGATAATTTTGCTATAAAAATATATCATAAAACAAATATAATTACAATTTGAAAGAAATTAAAAAAAATGAATTAAAAAATGTCAATTTAAATACGATATAGGTTATTGCAATGTAGCATAAAACAAGCATATTCAAGCTTCCTTACATATTCTAGTAATATTCTTGACTTATGTTATAAAAATATGCAAGTTTCTTTATAGACTAGCATAAATAGGAAATGAGAAATAATAGCTGATAAGACTATAAAT
>LPNX010519450.1:170712-188212 GCA_001517045.1 Pseudotsuga menziesii
AACAAACTGGGCTCCAATTTATTCTAGAGGATTGCTTTGAATTTTTCTTTTAAAAGCCAATTGAATACTAGAAAAGATAATAAATTAGAGATCACTGTAAGCAGAACTGAACTCTGTTAGAGCATCTTGGTATTCCCCAATGGCAGTTGCTTCCACTGTATTATAAATAAAGAATTCCAAGAATGTAGTATACACAATATTTTTAGAACTGATTATTCTTCCAACGATAATCAACAATCTACATGGTTACAGTACTTGTACTTCCTCCGCATAGCCATTGTTAGATATAAATTCAAGCCACAGAATTTAGAGATCTATGCTCCATAACTCTCGGTATAAAATCTATTTTTTGTTTTCCCATTAGCTAGAGATATTTGTCTTTAAAACTGACACGACCATTGACGACTTATATTTGCTAATTAGCTGTTGATTTTACTACAGTTTGCTCGGATCTCTCCTTGATTGCCTGTCAATACATTGATATTCCCCATCTTTATGATGGAATTACTAAATGCAACTCGAAATTTGTTTACATATCCGGCGTATGTTGCGGCGAGATCCGATGTGACATCCGTATATAGGAGCTCTTGATCAATCTGGAGGATTGCTCTGTTGTGAAGGACTTCATGGTAAAAACCATTGTCGAAAGAGAAGGAGCTACCCTGGGTGCCATCGAGAAAAACCTTTGGATCATTACGAATATCTGTGATTTGGTCTAGAGGGGGGCACACTTTCTTCAGGGATGTCACAAGAGTCGGATCCATTGATGGATCTGGTATACCAGTATTCTGGAAATCGTATAACCGGTCGCTAAAGAATCCACAGTGAACAAATCCTATAGTGTGCACTCCTGCTCTCACAAACAAACAATAAAACCAACTATGAATGGACTGGCCGCTAACAAAAGTTCATTTAGCTTCAGCAAATGCATGAAACTTCAGCAATATAGAATATTAGACCATGTAAAGAGGCCACTTACCAAGCAATGTGGCTAAATCTGTTAAGTTTAAGCCACTACCAAAGATCTGCTGGCCGATTCTGTGAAAAATGAACTGTTGATGATTCATATCGGTAGAGTTATGATCTGTGTGTTCGTTGGGTATTTGCTTTCGGGAATGGCTCATGCTGCAAGCAAAAATTACAGGACCAGAATAGTAGCCTTGCTGCTCAGTATTTCGTTTCAGATTGTTTCTGAGATCTATGCCATTAATCGCAGATCTAAAAATGACGAACAGAACAGAGATGCATATGCGGACGAGAAGCCGAGAGGCGCTTCTATCACAATAATGACTGCAACTATATTGGGATCTATGTTAATGCTGGTTCTCCTTCTCAGCTCAGCAACTTTAGCCAGTAAGAGTATCAAGGATATCATTTCTCAAAAAATCCCTGTTATTTTGTCTTTCAAAATGAGCCACGACGAGGAGAATCCATGGTAGAAGATTGAGGATCAAGTTCTCAAGTCATGGATTGTGATTCGTGTCTGCCATCCAGAATACATTGTGGCTAGATCTGTGTTGGCTTCATCTGCTAGAATGGTTGTCACGATTTGCATATTGGTCTCTGTTGTCGGTTGGGGAATGGAAGGAACGAGCAGGCATTTCAAGAATCGATTCGATTGGCTCAAGTTCACGGCGATCGGGCTCCACATTATGGGGATCGAACTCTGGACCAAGTAAATGCTACCTTTTGCCACTCCAAACTATGGAAAAAAACCTACGGAATCGAACCCTGGATTAAGTTAATGAGTTGGAAATTTAACAGATGGCAATGGGATATAATTTTGATTTTTTTAATTTTATTATTATGACGTCATGTTGCCACATGTCAACTCAAATCCAGATACCAAATTCCAAAGTTTACATCATCTTCTATCCACCAATCAGTTGTTTACAAAAATAGTTTTTTAACAAAATTAAAAAAAATATTTTACAAATCCCTAAGTCATACTTTGCAAAACAGATTTTAATTCTTTATAACTGCCTCAAAAGACAGCAACTAATACCAAAGTCAAAAGAGTTTGACTTGCAATCGATTACAATATACCTGCTGAGACAGGTATAATAAACATGTTTTAGTTCTTTGTTTTGATAATTGCTTATAAATTGTTATACACTTGTTTTTCATTCTTTTTCACTTTGGTTACATATTGTTATATACTTTATATTTCATTTTGATATGCTTATAATAAAAACACAAATTATTTCACTCTTTATAATTCTCTTTTGTTTACCATTTTTAAAAATTTTAGTTTTAGTTATATACTTTAAATTTTTCATTTAGTAATCTTATTAGATTTATCCGTGAATGTTGTAGGTTATAAAAAGGTACCATTCCCACTTCCTTTGTTCTCGCCAACTAAGAAGTTGATAATGATGATTATGAGGCATTATATCCTCTTAATCTAACACAACTTTTTAAAAATATTACTATTTCTATTATTTGGTTGTTTTTAAAAGTAACTAAATTTTAAATGTTTTGTCTTGTTTCACAAGAGCATAAATTATCATTTTTGTGGAGTATGATGTAAAATTACTTTTTATTTTTATTTTTGGTAAATATGTAAACCATATTCATTGGACATAAAAAAATGATGACAATCCAAGACCCAGAAGTATTTGGTAGAAGCAAAACTATGCTCCTCCTAATTAATCACCAATGGGTTATTGCACATGACAAGGTCAAGATTGTCTCTACATAATGATGTAACTGCATGCCAGGTTCTTAAGATGGTATCAACAAAAGCTAAGCTAACAAACTTGAATATTCGATATATTTTCAATTTCATCACAATCAAATATATATTAATTTCATTTTCAACATTATTTTTGTGCTTCACAAACATTTTCAACATTATTTATCAGCTTCACAAACCAAGCATGATCCCATTTATTCCTCCTTAGAATAAATTTGAAATCTATACCATTCTTGATATTTATGAGAAGCTCAAGTGTTGTACCTTAAATGTAAAGTTTTTTTGGTGGACTAGTAATCTCGAAAGTTCTAATTTCAATATTAGGGGAAACTATCACAGGTTTTTATATAGAGATGCATATTACAATATTGGTCATGATGTCATTTTTGTGAACAACAAACATAGAATACAAATAGATGTGACGATATCTTACCTATAAATACTAAAAAATGTTTAGTAAATTTTTTATTTTGTTTTTTAGAATATACAAATTTTTTGATACTAAGAAAATGGAGGGGAAGAGTTTGAACTTTTAAAATAGAACATGTACATTCAGTATCAATATAAAAATATTATAAGATTCAATATCTTCTTATAAACTTGGTTATCTCATGAAAATAAAAATTAAAAAAAAAACTGTAAAAAGTAAATCTCTACTATTTTTATGATTAAAACATAATATTACCAAAAAAAATGTAAATGTTTATTAGTTTCTTAAGATCCAATAAACCAAAATCATAATGAGTGTACACAAAACCATTAAAATAAGATTTTGTAATTAATTATAAATAAGTTCAAATGTTAAACCAAATTAAAATAAATTACATTTATCTTAAAAATCTCATATCTATATATATATATATAATTTTACTTTTAATTATAAAAAAAATAAGAAAAAAATATTAAATGTCAATATAACAATAATTAATCTTAATCATAAAAAAATTGACCTGCACATTTATAATGTTTTTATGTAGTTAACTATAATAAAACATTTTATTTTTTATTAAAAAATCACATTATATATATACACAGAATCCAACACTAATAGATTCTTAAAATATGTGAATACTTCAATGCATATAAATTATCTCTGCTCCTCTCTCCTATCAAGATAAAAATTAATTCAACATTTTTGTCTTAATCCAAATATTAAGATAAAAATTAATCATATCTCCAAGTGTGAGCACCAAATCACTTAGGCACCAACTCCACAAGTATGAAAACACAAACTTGTTGTTGCAAGAACCAACTTTTAGTTTATAGGAACCAACCTATAATAACTTATATCCACTACACAAGCACTGACTTGCGGAAATAGGCACCGACCTGACTAGGATACAAATTCAATTATGCAAGCACCAACTTGTTGTTGTCAAGCACCAAACTGACTATGAGCACTGACTCACTGGTTTCACTAGCACCAACTAGAAGGAATCTGCAGCTTCCTCTCCTTACCCTGTCAAACCGCACTAAAATGAACTTTTGTTTAATTTCCGAAATCAATGTCCTTTTGACCAACAATGTTCAATTTCTTCTATTTATGACTTCTTTGATCATCTCTTGTGATCCTTCTAATATGTGTCTTTAATTCCATGTGTGTATCTTTCACATTCCAATATATGTGTCTTATGGACCTTTGGAAATATGTGGCTTACACGATATATGTCTTCGTTCGTTCTACTTTATGTGTCTTTTTCACATTAAACAATATGCAACTAACCTGCATCCTCTATAGATATCTACGGTCTTCTCTAATTTTTGTCTTGATATGTGCCTTTTGAAACTATTTGTGATCTCCTCTAATTTATGTATTATGTAGTTACTAGTGATCTGCTATGATCTACATCTTTTGCAACTGTCTACAACAAAATATTCGCAATATATGCAAAATAATCTTTTACAATAGAAATGTTCTCGAACCTTTTTTTTGGTGATGTCAATAGTGTTTTGCTTCCTTTGTTTCTTTCATCGCAAATATCATAGCTAAGCACTCTCCTTATTTGTGCAATTTCTATTGATATCCTTCAATCCTTTCTGGACATTCAGCTCCTTTCTATATATCTTCTTCCTAGTTCAATGGGCCATTGATCCCAAAAAATACAAAGCTTACGCACTCAAAAACGCATATCAAAATCAACTTCAATCTTGCTTTATCACAAGCACTTCATGTCTATTTATTATACTCTTTCTCAAAGAGTGTGTCCACACATTGAGCTTCATTTGAATTGATGATGCTTGTGAATCCTTAATTCTTGGTTAAGATAACCACTTCACTCTATCTCTCATCGGCATTTATATTCTCATTATTTAACACCTCGATTTTTGCACACTCCAATGCAACACTATGGTGGTATTTGTGCATATGTGTTTGTGATTTCATGGACACTTGTGTATATGTGTCACATGTCTTAGTGGGATTTTCACTCTTCATATGTGGTTTTGCACACTTGAATTATCATCATTCGTGGGTATTTCACACTTTCAATATTGGCATATTTGTCCAACCACATCTTATTCCCATGCCTTCTACACACTTCCTAAGCTTTCTCTAGTCAACTCTTTTGACTTTTACCTTGAAGAACCATGACTGAATGCACTTAGTATTTGTGTATGTACTTCTTATGTATTTCATCAAATTGGCATTCATATACTTCATCGAACAATATTTCATATACTATATTTCATCAAGTATTTCTTCAAGTTGGCATAGAATCTTCATGTTATATTTGCACTAAATTAATTTAGCGTGTTTATGCAAGAACTTACATGTTTGCTTTGTTTGGATACATATGAACAATACTAGTTGGAATATGATAAGTATACCATAGGAACATTATACACAAGAGAAATGCATCATTTCATTATATGTTATAGTGAATCAAAATTTCATTTGACATTATTTGTGCCAAGTGGCTTAGCGCAATTTTGACATCAATGACAATAACATGGTTCAACAATCACGCCCATTGTCATTGATGTCAAAAAAATGAGATTACCATAAGAATGATATTTATTATCTTAGTAAGAGTTTGTGATCCTTTTGACGTCCACTATCCTATCTAAATCTCTACCCCTTTGGCATCAATGGCAAGGGGATAATGATTTAGTTTCTGCATCAAGGAGTGAGATATTATGTTTGAATTTTTTATTGCACTGCATTTTCCATGTTTTGAAATGATGCTTACACAGCTGAAACATTTTCTTTCATTTATGATTAATTGTATATAAAAGCTTCTTCCATCTACTCAGAGTGTAATGTCCCTCAAAATACACCCTATTTTTTTTTGTAAGGGCCGTTTTATACTCAACAAGACTATATCTTTGTTTGTTGTTAGATTTATATTTTTTGTAAATCAATCTTCAACATTGTAAAGGTTGTGATGTTTCTCCAAAATCATACTTCACATATTCATGTTCATTCTTTTTCCATATGCAGTTTAATTCAGTGAAGCTTGGGATCCTCAAGCTTGAATGAATTCAAATGTGAAAGAAGGTTGTAGAAGAGAGAAGCAATTCATTATACACTAATCAAACATTCATGGAAAATTTAAACTACCAAGAGAATAAATGGGTCGGAATAACATTACATCCATTAATCATTAACCTATATGTAATACAATTGTGTTACAATAAGGAAAATTTGTTTATATTAGGTAAGATTTCGATTACCTAACTTGGACTGACTCCAGATGACTCTAACTATGGAAAAACACCACTAGAGACTCACTAATACAACTCCATATGACCGAATCATCTCACATTTAGTTAACTGACTGAGTTAGGTGAGCAACGACACCCTACTTCCTCAAATAATGCAAAGTGGTACTAGGATGACTGAAAGTGAACTGACTGTGCCTAATCGGATCATGAATAAACATATAAGAGGGAGAACTGCTGGTGACTACTGGTGGAACTAAGTGTGGGTTCCTAAATTTTAGGGTTTTCTCTCTAGAGCTCCCAAAATCATGTAAACTGGCACAACAGGTGGTAGGTGATCCCTAGATGATTTTTCCATGGCACTAGTGAGGTGGAATCAGACTCCTAAGTTAGGAAATGGAATTTAGACTATGGTGGTCAAGGGAGGATTGATTAATACTAACTAAGACAACCTAGGTCCTGGAAACTAAGACCAAAGATCACCCATACAATCGAAATGAAAAAAAAACAATTGCTCAATAAACTGAGGAAAATGGGGAAAACCTCATGGGAAACCCTCCCTCCTTAAAATGAATAGTGGATCTCGGATGAAGCTTTAACATCAAGAGAAAATATCTTCTTCAGTAAAAAACTTGTGAACATATTTCTGCAATCTATATCTCTATGGAGCAGTAATGCATTGTGATGGTCCTTGTGTGCACTAGTTTCCTGGTACTGTGCATGTCAACCTCTCCACCTTCTTCCAATTTGATGATAGATAGGAGAATAAATGGTGTTTCTTTTGCATCCAATATTGCATCTTTCGAACCTATTTGACAGTATGGAAGGATTGAACTTGGGATTCAATGCCATGGGGCCTTGCTTGAGCCCATATAATGGATTCGTCAGGTTGCATGTCAAGAGATAGTCAATGTACCACTTAGGATTTTCCATGTGTATTTTTCCTTCCAATTTGTCAACTTAAGTGACACGATCCAATGTCTCATTATTCTTCAGTGAGTAGAAATGTTGATCAAACCTTACCATCACGAAGCCTCTCTCTGGTAGAAGTGGATTTGATTGACATGGAGAAAGTCTCTCATTTTAAAACTGAGATCTTGTTCTTCTCTTGTTAGATGACTCTCCATTCATGTTCCCAACAGCCTCAATAACCTTTTGCTCCCATTTATTCCTAGGATTGGGAGTGGGGACTGGATTTGGATCTAGATCTTATTGAACTTCATCTTCAATTCCAAGAATTGATTCAACTTGGTCCTCTAATATGAAACATTAATGGAAACATTATCATATGCAAAAGCTTTAGGTAGAATGAATTTACCTTCCCTTTCAAATGGCAGTTGAGATTGCACTAGATCTGAGTATCGAAAAAAGTATGAGAATTCATATGCCTTGGAGGAATGGTTTGAAACACCTTTTGCTATTAGCTTCATAGTTGAGATATATGAGATCTCCACTAAGTCAGCACCAAACACAACTCGCTTTGGTAAGTCAATATGATTCACCAAGCATACAAATAACAAATTTGCTGCTAAGGAGGGCACATAGAGGACAGTCTTGAACACTCATTGCTATAATTTGATTTGAACCCTTTCCTTCATATTAGATTTGAGTGTCATATCCCATGGGAATACTTGGACCATCAATTAGTGTAATGAAGAGAATTATTCTTTAGATGCAACCATGTGATTGGAGGTTCCAGAATCAATCAGGAAGGCATGAAATTTTGAAATTTCATCTTTCAATGCACGACATCTCTCGTTATCTTCAATTTTGTCTCTAGATTTAACCTTCCTTGTGTTTTTAGGTAGGGAAATATTGTGATGTTCAGGAATTCTTGACATGTAATCTATTGTCTTCTTTATACAACCTTTCTTTGTATGCCTTCATTTCTTATAGTAGGAGAAAATTCCCTTGTCAAACCTCTGATGTTTGTCCTTATGAGAGTTTGAGGCTTCATTTCCTGGATCAAACTCGTCATTAGGTTCAAATTCAGTGTTCCTCTTCTCCTTTCCTTTACTCTTCCTCCTTGCTTGTGCATTCTTTGTATCCCTAACTAAAATAGATTTATCTATGGAGGATCTGAGGGATCCCATTTGCATCATCTTGTTTGGTTCTTGTATTAGATATTTTTTGAAGGCATCAAGGGATCGAATTTTCCAATTAGAAGTTGTCATTCCCCTGGAGTGAAAGGTAGATATGAACACTGATAATTCTGGGTAAATATTTCTCATAATTGAGAGCACCAATTACTCATCCTTCTTGTCAATCCTGCATTGCTTGCATTGCATGACAAGAGAATTGAATTTTGAGAAAATTGATATATAGTTTCAAATTTTCTAGATTGTAGTGCAAACAACTCATTCTCTAGAATATGTCCCCTCAGATCATCCTTCTTTCCAAATAAGGATTCAAGATTCTCCCATACTTCTGTTGGAGTTATCAATCCATCAAGATGGAAGAGTATCTCCCTGGAGATATGGATGTACATGAAGCCAAATACTTCATTCAACTTGTTCATATACTTTGAATTTTCAAGAGGCTACTAGAGTTTGACCTCTCTTCCCATGGTGATCATGTACATACCCTTGTTCCACAATACTATATGCATATTATCCCTCCAATAAATATAGCTAAAGGGTGTGAGGATTTTGGGTGTCAAAGCTACTGAATTCTCTATCTTACAACTTCAAGAAACAACTGATTCTTCAAAAAATGATAAATTTACCTACAAAAACACTGCAAAACACTTCAATTTGAAATCAAACTAATTCAAACACTCCCCAATTTGACATGTGCACTTTATTTGGGTGCATCACACATGGATGGACTTCTCTGGACATGATCTAGAGAGACCAAGGTGAGAATACCAAGAATTATGTAGAACCCAATTGCTTCTGGTGCATCAATGGAAGTTTTTGATGTTTCAAGATGGCCTGAATACCTTCTCTGATACCATGTTTAATTTAGTGAAGCTTAGGATCATCGGTCCTGAATGAATTCAAATGTGAAAGAAGGTTGCAGAAGAGAGAAGCAATTCAATATACACTAATCAAAAATTCATTGAAAAATTAAACTAGCAAGAGACAAGATGGGTCAGAATAACATTACATCCATTAATAATTAACATGTATGTAATACAATGGTGTTACAATTAGGATAATTCGAATCTATTGGGTATGTTTCGAAATACCTAAATAGGACCGACTCCAAATAACTCTAACTGTGGGAAAACACCACTAGAGACTCACTAATGTAACTCCATATGACTAGATCACTTCACATTCAATTAACTAACTGAGTTAGGTGGCCAAAGGTGCCCTATTTCCTCAAATCATGCAAAGTGTCCCTAGGATTACTGAAAGTGAACTAACTGTGGTTGATCGGAGCATGAATAAACATAGACTAGGGACAAATGTTGGTGGCTTCTTGTGGCACTGAGTGTGGGATCCTAAATTATAGGTATTTCTCTTCGAAGCTCCCAAACTCATGTAAACTAGAAAAACATGTGGTAGATGGTGTCCCCTAGATGAGTCCCCCATAGAAATAGTGAGGTGGCATTAGACTCCTAAGCCAAGGAATGGAATTTAGACTATGGTGGTCAAGGGATGATTAATTAATAATACTAACAATGTAGAGGGTATGTATTGTCACTATTCTTATCAAAATAATGATTATACATTCACACAGTACACAGTCTTATCTAGTTTCCATGATTTTGAGTTTAATGAGATGTTTAAATTATAACTCCCTTATTTTTTTGTTCATGCGAATAACTATTACCCCAGTATGGTTATTGACCCATAAAAGTATAGACTTACTTAGCTTGTATTCTAAATGAGCTCTACATTCATTTTCTACAAGTACCATTTTCCTTGCTAGCTAAGCCATGGATCCCTTTCTATTTTCTTCTAAAGTATATGCAAGTATATGGCTTAGCTCACTATGTTATGCTTTCATATTTTCTTATCATGTTAATATACTTCTTAGCATCATTGTATGGATATACTAATCCATGTTTATTGGGTGTAGGATTAAACAATTTAACATATCATGGGGTTATATGATCATACCTACACTATATAATAGCCATGTGTTTGTCTTATTATTATTATTATACTCAAGAGATATAACAATATATATATAACCCAAATTTATCCCTTTATTTTACTCCTAGACTTTGATTATGGTTGTAGTTAGCGATGATGGAGGAAATAATGGCATACAATAGTTTTCAATCATAGTAGACCATTATGGTAACCTTCGTTTTTATACCATAGCGAATCTTCTTATGCAACGCATTAACTTTGTATGTTTTTAACGTATGATTTGTTGGAGTTTTAATGTAAGCCATGTGAGAGGAATATACGACATAGATATTTCTTTCCATGTTGTCAAACATTAAATGTGGTAGCTGTTCTTTTTGGTAACTTTCCCAAGTTACACGATTTTTTCCATTTTCTCATTTTCATTGTTCTTGAGAAGAGGAAGGAGGAATTCAAGGGTTTAACCTCGCTCATCTTTGCTTCACTTTGTTAATTGGGTGGATTAATTACTTATTAAAACAATCAATTCATAATGTAAATTATCAATCCAGGTAATGTCTATTTATTTTAAGGTTATCATGTAAAGTCTATGTAGGCCATAATTTCTTCTTCTAGCATTGGTAATCTAATGTGTTGTAGGAAAGAAAATCACACACCATAAAAGTAAATTGCATAAAGTAAATACTAAAACTAATTCACATTATATAAAAAAAAAAATTCTCACCCACTCTTGTATAATTGAAACACGCTTACACTTGTTAAAAAGTAAATCACACTCACACTTGCACACTTTGGTTGCAACCATGTTAATCTATGAATCTAACACACTTGCATAAATAAAGAAATTTGAATTCAAATTACATCTACAAAAATACTGAATCAAAATAAAATACATTCTATGCTAAACAATAAGAATGTGTTAGTCTAATTACAATTTACGAAATTGAAAGAATTACAATCTACATCAACAAAAGAGAAAGAAATTAAAGAATTACAATCTATATTACAAAAGAGATGAAAAGAAATATAATTCTTATTCCATCACAAATTGGACTTGTTTCTCTAACAGTCCTCCCCTTGGAATGGAAAAGGAGCTTTAATTTAAACATAAGTTTTCCATAACAAATAATAAATGAAGATTCAAACTATCCTCATGAAGATTCAAAATATCCCCATGAAGATCCAAAATATCCTCACCAAATTACTAATAATTTGGATCTCAATATCAACTCAAATATCTTCCAAGATCTTCTCAAAATCAATCAAACTAATCTTATCCATTGTTCCAAGATTCTGCTCTTATCCAAAATAATTAGTAACGATCCAAATCTATGAAAAATATTGATGGTTAAACATGCATTTTCATGGATAAACAAATCCATATGCAATTGTTTCAACGACTATTTTAGTAGCAATAAAACACCAATTTGTCAAAAAGTATGATTTGGGTTTTTGAGATATTTTTAGGATAGGTTATATTGACCTAATAATGCCTCATATCAAAATTCTGAAGTACCCACTTCGTGGATCTTCCATAGCAACACTGTATCAACAATTGTCATGGAGTAACATTAACTGGATTGGAATTGGTTTTGTAAAAACATCAACTCATCCATGTTTCAAAGATAAATGCAAAATATGTTATTTTTCCAATATTTCATCATAATTCACATGAAATACTAAATAAATGCAATGGAAAATGTGTTAATCCTAAAACCAACATATAAGCATTAAAATGGGCTAATGGAAGGTTACGAGTAAACAATATAGGGAAATAAGGGATTAAAAGTAGGGAAAAGAGGATGTAAAATCAAGACAATTCCATGACCCAACATATCCCCCAAACTGAATATTTTGCATTTCCTCATGCAACCCAATACCTTTGTATCAACTAAATTGTAAAGGATATTTCTCCATTTTCCAATGCATACCACAACCAAGCTACCATATTAAAAACAGTGTTGAAAAAATGCAATTTCTCCCAAAATAGATAGTGTATTTTGTTGAAAGTTTGTAGACATATTCATATTAGTCCACTGCTTCATCATACCAAAAACCACATCAAACCAACTTATGAATCGCAGTATATAAGCAAATAAGACATTGTACGTCTGTATTACAGAATTTTGTAGGTGTATTAGTTGTTTTTTCAACAGCCTTCCTGAACCAATTTATTACAAACTACAAACTAGGTTTGGCTAAAATTTTGCAAGGAAATTTTTATTCATCCCATGCATCTCCAAACCAAAAATAAAAGAAACCCACATCACGGAATTTTAAAAAAATGAAAAATAGTTGTAGGTTATGATGTCCATTTTCTCCAAAACCGTGCATTGGATTGAGCTAAAACTTTCCAAGTTTGTCCTTCTTACCGTGATTATTGTTCCCTCAAAATTTCATGAAAAAACGTTTACCATTTGCAAGAATTCTCAGTTCAATTTCTGCAGTTTTGCATTAAAAATGTGGACAAATGGGAAATAAAATGTGAACTTAATGGAAAAACTTGTTTTGAGCATCCACAATAAGTTATCAAATAGTTACTAGCTATGAACTTGAAAAAGAACGACAACAATCACTCCCCCAAACTGAAGCTAGAGCATGCCCTCATGCAATTAATATCTGTTAACTTTTCATATGCTTAACTAAGACATCAGTATATCATTTCATTTTTCATAATAAAAGCATATAAAACAGGATCACTGAAAGAAACAGTATCACAAGAACAACACAGATTTATCCTGGGAAAACCCTAAAGGGAAAAACCCAGCAAAAGCTTCCTCAATATAGATGCCCCAAAAAGGAAAAAGGTAAAACCAACAAGGAGATCAAAAACCTGATTCTCCTCCTTCTCCAGCAAATCCTCTCCTCCACAAGTGCGCTATACCAAGTGAGTGTATATGTCAAATGAGGAGCACTACACCTCTATTTATATTCATCCGTTTACTTAAGGTTTACTCAATTAACATGTCGGCTTAACTTAACTCATGTAGGCTCGAGTTACACATGTAGGCTCAAGTAACCACACTGGGGTGCTGATGACCCACCTTTACAATTAGAGGGGACTACCTCATGACTCTTATTAGTTCTTCCGATTAGGAGCATCGGAGTACAATGTAATACAAGTGGTTCTCCCGGTTGGACCATCGGGGACCACAAAAGATACATAAAGAATATTCTTCGAAGTTACAATATTTCAACAATATCAACTTCAACCCATGTGTGTAATCAATTCTTCATATGGTCTCTTTGTTATTTTTGAAAGAAAAACACTTGTTATTGTTACCAATGATCTCCAACACTTGGCACACCAACTGAATCCTCAAAACTAATGAACATGAAATGATATATGAAGGTATGTAAAAGGGATGAGCAGAGCAGTTGAACACATCATTAAAATGATCAAATTCCTTTTCATAGCATGAGAGGAGCAAATCACATATCGTTGTTTCATACCCTGTTATATGGAAGCATTTGCTTGTTACACAACAAAAATGCCCAAATCATGTTGAAGACATCTTATGAAAACTTCCTTTAGGATTAAAAATCAAGGAATCCATATGTTATTGAACATCTAATCAATGCCAATGTTATAGGACTATTTGTTGAAGTTTCTAAACAATAGGCCAAGCACTCTTTTGCACATTCCACAACAATCAAACTCAATTCAGAAATTCTGTAAATTTTGGAAAATGCCAATGATATCCATGTGCAATATATCATTAAGTATCGTTCTTATTTCCACAACTGTAAGTATCTGAAGCTTCCAATAAGCATACAAATGGTTACAAAAATAATAAATTGAAACCACAAATAAACAACCCTTTTAACAAATACTCCCCTTGAAACTTCTTGTCCATTTTATGTTATTGAAAGAAACTTGTAACAAGAAGTTGAACTGCTGCAACTAACCCAAGAAATTTTAGAATTGTTTCCCTATTGTCCTCATACCTAAGAGTTTCCTTCAAAATATAGGATTCTTTACTAGCACACTCTTTTAGAGCTGATCTGAATTGTGAATGACTTCATTGGTGGTTACCATACTATTGTAGACACAATTTGTAACTTGTTGATTAAATAATGAGTACATATGCAACCGTGTCATAATTATTGTTGTTGTCATATGATGGAAATGAGAAATATTGTTTGATATGGTTTTAATGACAACAAAAACATAGACCAAAGATACCAAAAATCGTGTTCTCAATATTCCATCATCATGCTGTTCAAAAAATCATTGATATGGCATTCCAGATTTGTTCAAATGTTGCTAAAAGGTCTACATACAAAGGTTGATTGTGTTTTCCATTTTTGGTAGAAAGTAACCATGATATTTTACACAAGATGGCCATGAATCAAGAGGTTCTAAAATATATTTTGATAGTCCATTGTATACAATATCTTTGTCGTTAACTATGAGTGTGCCAACCCATTGAATGCATGTACCATATGTATAAAATGATGGATAATCCATATACCACATAAAATGTGGTTCTCAATAAATCTGACTTTTGAATATGTGAACAATCATTTGCACCAATGAACCAAGAAAACAAATCAAAGAAATCACACCTTTGTTTTCCACGTTGCTTGTATGAGAACATACTCTTGTGAAGGAATGGTTTCTACATCAAATTGTTTTGGTGTAGGTTCTTGTGGAGCCTATTCCTCTCCTTAAGTAGTGGGATTGGCTTGTGAATGTGTAACAAATTCTCACCTTACTACTGATTCTTGTTTGGAAGCACCAGAGATTCCTCTCCCTGTAGCTTATTTAGCTTATCCATGTCTCCTTTCTTACTATTGGTTCTTGTGTAGTAGCAATAGGGCTTTCTTAAGAAAAAATCTTTCCTCTCTTGTTGTTGGTTCTTGTGTGGAAACATCACATTCCTTTCTTCCAATGGTTTTCTATGATTTTCCATGTGCATGAACTATTTCTTTTCTTTTCTTAGTGTCGTTTCTTCAGCAGTAAAACTTCCTATTGTTGGTTCTTGTGTGACAAAATTAAGGTATCCTTTGATTATTTTCATGGTTGGACAGTTGGGTAGGTGTAGGAATGGACTTGAGTATGGAAGTTGAGATAAGGATTTCATGGTTCAAAGGAAGTGATGAAGGGTTTTGATAAAATGGATGGTGTAAGAGTGATGATGGATGATGATGTGCCCCCCCTCCCCCCCAAACTAAAATATTTTACTACCCTTGAAAATATAGAACATCAAGAAGAAGTGGGACAAAGGCTCAAGTGTGTTTCCAAATACAAATTCATAGAATTCAATGAACTGTGACTAAATAAAGGAAACAAAATTATACCTGCACCTACCTATGAAGTCCATATTTATTGTAGCATCTGAAATATGATATAGTCCACAATGATGTAAATCCTTGCAAGATGGAGCAATGTGGATTATGGAAGTGTAACATGATGTATATTTGGAATATTCTTCATATGGATCAAGGAATGTTTAAACCTTATTCAGAGAGGAACTTGCACTACAATAAGTCATCTTTTTGGGTGTGTTTTGGCTTGAGACGGTTTTGATAAAACCCCCCATAAAAAAAAATTTAGGTATTTGGGGGTGTTTCTTAAAATCCCCCCCCCCCCCCCCACACCCCCCAATATATATATATATATATATATATATATATATATATATTCCTAATAATTCTACTTTTGGGGGTGTTTTTTCAACAAAAGTCCAGTTCCCAGGAATTGTAGAGGAGTTTAGAAACACCCCCCCTAAAGTTGTTTTTGAAGGCGTTTTTTAGAAACCCCCCAAAACAATTCATGAGAATTAGACTTTTGGGGGTAGGTGTTTTCAAACCACCCTCAAAAGTTGAATTCTCATGAATTTTTTAAGGGTTTTTTAAAGATCCCTCCCCTCAAGATATTTTTCAAGGAAGTTTAAAAAAAAAAAGCTCCAAATGTCTTGAGAATTGAACTTTTGGCAAAGGTTTGTAAAAACCAACCTCTAATTGTTAAATTCTAGTGACCTTTAAAGAGGTTTTTAGAAAGACTACCCCTAAAGGAGCTTCATGGAAATAGAAAATTCCTACCATATTGACCATCAATATGGAAAATTCACTTTTGTGTTTAGACATGGTGTATTCCATTGAGCTTGACATTAGTACAAGATGATACATCTTCTTTGAAATACAAGGGATAAGGACACCAAGGACTTATATGTGTCCATGCAAAATTGGCAAATAACTTGAGACAAATCAAACTAGAGAAACTAGAATGTCATCAATGTAGGGAGTAAGTGTGCATATTTTTATTGACATAGAAATGAGCTACAAAATTGGAAAGTATTGAAGTATTTTGAGAAAGTTGTTAGTCTAGTTGTGTGAAAGACAACTATCATGTGAGTTCAACCTCACAAAGTTTACAATCTTAGATAGATTAAAAAGAGAACCAAACATACACATGCATATATTTGTGGGTAGGACTCTTAGAGAGCTATGTCTCTTCGTAACTTAATTCTTCTTTATTTAGATGATTTCACAAGAATGATTTCAACATTATCCTTGTTACAAATTTATGCATTATGAAGAAGGACCAAATGATCAAGGGAGGAAATCTATAATACTATGCTCCATGCACAGTTCAAATATGATTTTTCTTTGATTTCTTAACATTCGGTTTCTTACGGAGTGCATTGGTTTGGTAAAAAATTTGATTGCACCTCTACTTAGGCACACCAATTCTCTTGGTCGTGGCATGTGGTAGATGTGGGGTAGTTGTCAATGAAGTAGCATATAATTGAACCATGTGTTGAAATGTTTATTTTGTTGATGCCAAGTGGATTAATTTTTAACATTAGGTTAATAATGTTGAAGATCAAATCATGGTAGACTTGTGGGATGGAATACATGCTTCAGAGGAAAAACATCATGCATGTGCAATGCATCTTGTAACTCTAGAACACACTTCTTGGAACTCTATGAATTGACTTAGTTGACAATATCATGTAAGTACCTACTGAGGTATTTTCATGGTCTTTTGTCACTTTTTATAATAACAAAATGATGTGGAATTCAATAAAATTTGAAAATTTAAAATAATGATCATTGTAAGGGGATGACTAGATTCAAATATTTTGAGGAAAAT
>LPNX010519450.1:193288-203702 GCA_001517045.1 Pseudotsuga menziesii
GATTTGGAGTGAAACACATTTGCCAAGATAGATTGTCTTGCGCGTAGATTTTCTTCATTATGATAGAATACATTGACACCTTGATATTTATAAATTCATTCTATTATATGTGTATCTGGAAAATTGTATTTCACATTTACTAGAATGAATAAATTGGTAATTTTTTTGGTGTTTGATAGGAGTGGGGAATCATCCTTATTGTTGCAATTCAGTGACAAAAGGTTCCAACCAATGCATGACTTGAAAATCAGGGTGGAATTTGGGGTGCACATGATCACCATTGGAAACAAGCCCATTAAACTTCGTATATGGGATATGGTAACATCCAGTACATTTTCTCCTTTGTTTCTTTTTTTCCTTTTTCTTTCCATATTATATACATGTGATCCCTTGCATAATTCATCCTAACATTGTAACCAACATAGACTCAATAAAACTTTGATATGATATGTACAATACTCATTGGGTATGTATCAAATCCATCCAAGGTTTCACACGTGACTTTACCTGATTCATCCTTAGTCGCACACCAATATCTATTGAGGTGCACAACATGCAAGGTTTCCTCTAATGCATTTTCTATTCAAAGAAACTATTTTCCTTAGTATGCCAATTGACAAGTTTAAATAACAACTAATAAGGCCATGAAGGCAAATTTACAACAACCTATTTTAATGCACAAGTCTTGTACCAAATCTCAATAACTTTCCTTTATTGTCTTCACATGCATTGGAACCTTCAAATCAAGTGTGAGGACAACCCTCTGTTTAGTTCCAACTCCCATTGATTTAAATTCTGTCACCCACCCACATTGCATGTCCTCTATCTGGGACAACAATCATGTGGAGATGCCTTGGAGTATAACTTGCATCGAGGGGGGTTGAATGAAGCAAATGGTGAGCAGACTCCTAACTCATGATATGTTGTGTTCAATGTAGAAGGAACTACATTTATTCTTATGTTTAGGGCCTCCACTACCACTAAAGACATAAATAGTGTGAACTTAAGATCCAACTACGCAATGCTAATTTGTAGGCATTGCACTTCAACATAAAACTTAAGGTTCCTATTGCTAACAAAATACTCGTGGGAGTTGACTACCATGAGTGACTTCGTCATGAAATTGAGTACAACATTTTAATAGTCTAATTTGTGTCACATAAGAATTGATTGAAGCTCAAGAATATTTGTTTGACCTTAATATTTAGTTCTACTACAAGGCGAATATGGATTTATGGTTCGAATTCCATATTTTGGAAGGTTGCTCTTCTTCCACAACATATCAAACTTATTCTTTTGCATCCTTCTTACCATATTTTATCCATGGAGTGATCATCTCCAAATTTTCCTCACTTTGATCATTTCTCTAAAGAAATCACACCAATCACATGGTTGGAGATTCAACAAAAGAAAAGTGTTGCTTCTTGAAAGGAAAATATAGGATGATTTGAGGTTAGGGTCAACCATGGAAACAATGAATAAGATTAAAGGAGATGCAATAAAAAAAATCAGTGGGGACAGATGTGTATTTCAAAAAAAGAAAGAAAATGTACACATAATAAGATGAGGTGAATATTGTTAGGGAGACGTGGGAATAGGGTATATAAGGGAACAAGTTAGATACTATCCCTGATCATCCATCATGCATTGTGATCAAGAATGGAAGAGAATTCTCATGTCACTCAAATTGGTTGACCTGGAAAATTGTTCTTGTATGTATATGTATGGGAAAATGAACAATAAACCTCTATGATGAAGACCGAGAATCCTTGATTTTTTTCCAACAGCGTTTGATCTAATGACATTCGAGAATTATTATTTTTTTGGTTCAAATAGATCTATGTCCATTCTTGGACTTTTTGGTGGGAGTTTTGGATCTGAGAATTCTAGTGGCCTCTAAAACCACAGTAGCATACATTCATTTTTTGAGATTTCCTTGCTTTTTAAACATTAAATTCGATAATTCTTAGTTTCGATAGCAGTAGTTCCTTTCATTTCGGATGTTTCCCCAGCTCCTGAATTCCAGAACTTAGCATCGAGCTTCCATATGGATCATACATATCTCCTAAAGCTGTCGAATATTTCTTGTTTGGGGATTTCAAATCTGCAGGTGAAGATTGCAATTTACACGGGCTGGTAGGGTTCAAACTAGAGTATGGACCTGGGAAGGTGTTGGGTAAATTCAAACAAACGAACCGGAGGGAGACGACGAGAGGATGGTCGTTTTCCACAGCAAGTGGGTGTCTATTGGGAAAAACTCATTTGGGGATTCAAAATAAGGTCCTCAGCTTCACTTGAACGTCTTAGTGGAACCTGAACTGCGTTTTGTTTTTCAATTTGACATGTGCCTGAGTGCAGTCTGTAGGTCATGCAAATTTAGGGAAATATTCGACAGGAAATTCTCAGCTGCAAATTTATCCACGATAGGAATTATAGATCACGGTTAGTGTTTTGATTCTTAGTTCTCTCCTTCTTTATTCATTCATTCATTCTTCATATATATATATATATAAAATAAAATAAAATAAACCCTAAAAAATAGAACCTTAGACTGGACTTCCACATAGCCTTGTTCCTTTGAAACTCACACTATATTGTTCCTTTGAAACTCACACTATATTCGTAGTGTAAACTATTCCTATATTGGAATCCCAGTTTATGGATTAACACTCTATGGATCTCACTAGTGAATCAAAATAAACAAATGATTTGCACCGATTATCTTTCCTTTGGACCCCATGTCACACGTTGTGGTAGACCACATCTAGAATGGAACCCTTGTCAATGATGGAAGACTCACAAGAACTCAACAGTGAATCACAATCCACCACAATAGAAAATAAAAAATGGCACCTTGTGTCTTCCATTTGAAATTCATGTCATACAGGTGGGCCAACATACTTGGAGATAATATCCTCTGAGGAGTACCTAGAACTGCATAGGATATTTTCGTATGATCTTGGGGTGTGTTATCACTCAAAATATACCTCAGGTTGTGAAATGCAAATTCAAAGTAACCACAACACCAAATTTAGGAAAGAAAGTTGGCTTCTTTCTTTCTACAGAGGGATATCTGAATGGTTGTTTTAACAAGGCCAGATGTGTGAATAAAATAAAGAATCAGATTGTATTTTTGGTTGAAACAAGACAAGTAAACATTGGGCTATGGATTCAAAATATATATTGTCACTCACAAAGTTGTGTACTTGGAAGCTTCAACAAAGGAAAGCCTTAGCTATTTAGTTATAGTCAAAATGCTTGAATCTACTGGATAAGAAGAAAATAATGATAGTCCATTAACATGGGAATCTATTTGAGATGAATCCAATGCTAACTTTAGAGGAAAGGATTAGTGAACACATGAAATAATAGTCGGAGAATATATATATGAATTTTGAACCATGAAATACTCATTTCAGACATGATGGAATACATAATGAAAGGAACTAACAGGAAACACATTCACGGTAAGAAAGGGAGTACATAGTGTAATTGAAAATAACACATGAATCTTTGATGAAAGGTTGGCTTTAGTTCTATAAATTTATTAAGATAAATCTCAGAATACACGACACTTTTCTTACAAGTTTCAACCTTTTTTCCATAAGATTTAGAAGTACTTATACAATTGCTCCATGAGCTGAAAATAAAATTAACTACTAAAAATAGGCATAAGTTCCTTTACAAGTGTTATTCAACATTTATTAACTACCAACAACTTCAAGAAAATAAAATATATGCCTAATAAATATTCTTTGACATTCAACTTTCCACGATCTTCATGTCTTCAGGCATGCAACATGTACTTCGTTCTCTTGAACTTTTCTATTGTCTTCTATTGGTATGTAGATGGAAGCTCCAAGGTGGACATCTCCTTTGCCAACATGCACAATTCAATATGATCCATGTAAGAATAATTCTGTATATGTGCACATGCTTCCTTGAAAGCAAAGAATACTTCAAATTCATCTGCCATCTTGTCAACAATCGTCTTTACAGGCAATGATTGGTTCATATCAGCGAAATTGGTGTGATCCAATCTGCATTGAATCAAATTTTCCTCGTACTCCTTCTGAGTCATCATTGTGCGTTTTTCTTCCCAAAAGAATGGGAATCCTTTTTTAAATAAGGGATCAAACATATCCCTGGAAAGATTCAATTGATGTGCCATGATATCAATTTTTACCTGGACTGTGTCTAAATGATGATACTTGTTCACTACCTTCCTAGCCTAGGTTATAATTGATATTATGTCCTCAATATTTTCATTTTTCAAGTCATCTTCTTTCAATCCATTCAAAAAGTTGATGGCATTATTGGCATAATCAATTGGCTTTTTATTCAATTTCTCTCTGGATGCTGTCATAATTTGTCTGGATGACTGAATCACAGCCTCTGAATCTAATACATAGTCAAGGTATGGTCTCAACTTTCCTGTTTCTGCAATAATGGCATCCCAAATAATAAAATTTCCCCCCTGCACTGATGATTGACCTGATACCTATTTTATGAGCTTATCATTTTTGTTTTGTAGTTCGTGGCATTTGGCTTCCCAAGCCTGGCACTTGGCTTGCCAACTCTTTCTTTCCTGTTCCTTTTTCACTGCCATGTTTTCTAGATTTTTATTTTGATGATTTAATCTTTCCAACTCTAAATCTTTTAGGCTAACCTGTGACATAGCCTGGACAATGGTTTTCTTGCTAGATTCACTTGTAGGAGGAACAATTCTGCATTCTAATTCTTTCACCTTGTCTTATAACTCCCTTTCTTTCTCTTGTAGTTTCCTTTCCATTTCATCATATTTTATTTTGAGAGTCTTCTCACTCTCAACTACAAGAGTCATGTCTTTCTACCGTTGTTTTTCCTTTTCAGTAAACTTTAATAATTTGGCATTACAATCAGTCAACTCGCCACTTAGGCTCTCTTTTTCCTTCTCAGGTTCAACTAATTCAGATGCATGTATCAATTATGTAAAAGGTAACTTCAATTTCTTTTTCAATATTTGGATAGAATTTTCCTTTTCATTGAGCAATTTATGTATCCCTGCTCCCTTTTCTGCTTGTCTCTCAGCAGCCAGCAAATCTGTCTACAACTTCTTTATTTGTGCCTGGTGGGCTTTGTTCTCCAACTTTTCCTAACTCATTTGATTCTCAATTCTGATTTTACTGGTCTGCAACTTTGACAATTTCAAGGTAGCTTTCAACATATTAGTAAAGAGAATATCCCTTTTCTTCTTATGCAGGTGTATCATGTCAAGGAAAGGTATGTTTTCCAAATCCATCTTCATTTCAACAACCCTATTCTTGGTTTCCAAGGCCAAGTTCAAAGTATTCTAGGAATAATATCTAACAGAAATAAGGGATACATCTTGATTAGATATTTTCCATACTTCTGAATACAACTTCAAATATTCCTCTGAAGTTATATCTTTAGTCTGTTTGTACTTCTCCAACAATTCTTCTTTATTTTTAAATTGAGATGTGGAATCAGCTCGTGTATCAACGAATGCATATTCCTTCACTGCAAAAGCAATCCATTTCACTTTCATTTTTTTCTTACCTCTGTCTTCTTCTATATCCTGGACAAGTTGTTCTTCTACTTCAATTCTTGGCTTCTTTCGAGTCTTAGAAGTATCCTCGTATTCAATATTTATGGCATCTAAAATATCTCTCTTATTGGCCCTTTCTGAGCAACTAGCTAAAGGTGTGATCTCCTCACATACTAAGACCAAGTTGGAAGTTCCAGGTTGTAGTGAAGTAATTTCTCTTACATAAGAAGTTGAATCTTCCTGCATATCAGTATCCTTATGAGTTTTGAGAGGATACTCAAACCGATTTGCAGCCTCTGATACTACAGCAACCTCATCATGCTTAAAGCGTTTTCTTTTCAGAGTCTGTCTTCTGTTTGAAATAACATGATGGGGGTCATAATTAATAACAACTTCTATCAGAAAACCCATCTCTTTCAGTAAACTCTTGATCATTGGAAGAACAACTTTATTTTTAATGACAAAAGGGCCTACATCCCATGGATATCTGATCTCAGTAAAACACTTGAAATTTAGAAAGTGTTCAGTTTCCACTGTCAACTTTTGTCTAATCAATTCCATTGAAAACACTCCAGGGTTCAAAAATACAGGAAATAAATAAGGTTGATGAACAAATACATACAACCTAATGATTGTCCCTTTCTCAAGCAAAAACCAATCACCAATCCTTTGCTCTGGAGAAAGATTCAATGTATTCTTCATTTATGCAAATACTCTAGGAATTCTTTTCTAAAAAATGGCACTGTACACTTCAGACATGAGGAAATTCATAAATTTAGTGTAATCTGTGTTCATTGCCTCAGTAAGTACCATCTCTGGTAGCTGTAAATTCTCATTGAATGATAAAAACATTTTCAGCAACTAAGACTGAAATCTGAAATTCCTAGTCTTGTGGAAATCATTCCTGGTCTTGTGGAAATCCATTAACTGAGAATGAATGTTATCATCCAAGAATTCATCAAATTTAAGGCACAAAGTTTGTATCAACTAAGTGGACTCTATAGACTCAACGAGACAAGTACTCAAAACAAACAATAGACTCATAAGGGGTCCAGTGATATACTTGTATGTATCTAACCCTAGGAACTGACTCATTAAAGTCACAATACAATAGGTTTCTTCATTAAATATGCTCGCATCCACAGGGAATGGCAAGTTTTCTAGATGGACACTTGGTTTGAAACACTCTTGAAGAATTCTTGTTTCTTCTCTATTGCAGACTCCCTAAAATATTAGACTATAGACTCTTCATTGTAATCTTTAGACTTCAGGGTGAACTCATCAGGGACTGACAGGGTTTTTCTAATAACCAAAGGACTAACAGGACAAAGGATTTTGGAGCTGGCGATATCCATTATTACTCTTTGAGAGAGGGAATAATTGTTAGCACACCAATCAATGAAATCAGGGAAGCTTACGATTTCGTCGGTAGTAAAATAATGAAAATATGACTGATAGATGTTATGAATATCTGTTCCTTGATCTTTTTGAATCTTTAGCTTTCTTTTACTAGTATCAATAGGTCCATTAAGAAGAATGGTGTCAAAAACCGTTGTATCCATATCTTCAAACAGTTCCTCAATTTTATGGTACTCTAAGTTCTGAGCTTCTACATTCTCAATCTGGGCCATTTTAAATACCTCCAATGGGAACAAAAGGCCTACCTGGTGTATTAAAAAGTGGCCAAAGTACGTTGTGTGAGTTGGTTGCTTTTGCATAGTCCCTAGCTTTCATTTTCCAATGCAGGAGAATAAATAAATTCCCTAATTCCACGTGCAAGGTACTTTTATATTTCTTTATATCCATATCAGTCTTGTGCCTTTTGTAGTCAAAACAGTTTTTTTATTCCTCCATCCCGCATGATTCATTTTGTGCAATTGATCCTCTTTCCAACTTAATCTTCTATTTCCCTCCATTACAACACTACCCCCTTATCCTTCCTACAGATCACAATTTCAAATTAAATTTCATCCGTTTATCAGGATACTGATCTTTAAGTCTTTGATATTCATCTATCTTAACCTATTTCTCATATTTCCTTCTATACTCAGAGTGAGCATGTTCCAATTGCAAAATGATTTTGGACCATAGATCATCCCTAGATATAATTGGAACCGTTCATTTTCCATACCTTTTCACTCTATTTTGTAGGTCCTCCAATTTCCTTCTTCCTTGTACCTTCACCCTGCAAAATCACTGCTAGTCGTAGATCTGCATTCGCTTTAATCCTCACCCTTTATTCTATCTCCCCTTTAACTTCATTTCGCAGCCTCTACCATTCCACTTTTCCTTGCATCTATAAGCTGCAAAATGATCTCCAATCATAGATGTTAATCTACCATGCATATCAACCGTCCAATGGTGCAACATCTACCAAATTTTGCAATTTTGGAAAGTTCTTTCCTACATGCATCTTTGACTTGCGAAATAATTTTAGGCCATAGATCATATTTCAAGCTTAATCTGAGTTGTCAGAATATAAATCCCCTACCGTATTTCGCAATCCTCCAACCTGGCTTACCCCTTACTAGTTCTCATTGAGAAATCATCCTGGACCGTGGATCAGGAATACACCCAAATATTCACAATTCAAATGTGCGGCGCCTACTGTATTTCACAGCTGTAAAAAATTCATTTACTCGTCCATGTTTTAGCTACGAAATCAATGGATGTCGTTAATCAATCTCTGCCCAAGATCATAGTCCTTAAAAGATGTGGTTCATAAGGAATTTCACATATTGAGAAATCTAATTATCATGTGCTAGTTGTCACTGCGAAATGAATCTCCATCGCATATCCTTATCATTGAATGATATTGACCATACTCAGAACATGTGGAGCCTACGAGATTTCTCAAAGGTGAAAATTTCATTTCCTTGCACATGTTTCCATTGTGAAATTCACTCCAACCATAGATATTCAACATCATATGATCTCAGCCATTGAAATATGAAACGCTTATAGTATTTTGCAAAGGTGGAAACGTAATATGTTCGTGCATGTTGAGATTGTGAAATCCACTCCTATCATTTATCTTGAACACTATCAGATCTCAGCCATTGAAAACTGGGGCGTATACAAGATTTTGCAACTCTAGAAATTTTGTTTCTCCTTTCGTGTTCACTCAGTGAAATATCTATGCACTATTGATCTGCTTTCACCTCTCCATCTGATGTTCAATGTTTCCTACAAGTTAACATCTTTTCACCAATACCAAATTCTTTTAGACTGAACATCTTACAATCGCGAAATCCTTTGCAACCTTTGATCTCTTCCGATATACATCCAGGTCCTCCAATCCTGTCACCATATAACTGTGAGCATATTTTCTCATTCATGCACATCTTACTCATTCTTTCATTGGCCTGACCCCCCTTCCAACCAATTATCCAAAACTAATGCTAATAGGGTGCACAAGAAAAATGGGATCCCATCTCTCTTAAATATGATGCCAATGGGAAACAAATTCTGATAGAAAATTGGGTACCAAATATGAGTATTTTGGAGTCAAACGAGTCAAGGAAACAATGTAGAAGGCTTGATTATGTGATTCATTCCTGCAATGGTGGAATTTTGAAATCCATCCCTAATTTTTTCTTTTATTATAACTATGGAAGTGATGAAAGCCTAGAATGTGCAGGCTGTCCAACCTTATTTTTCCCTTTATGTTTTGATTTTCAGGTTTCTACAGGTGAAGCATTCGCTACAGCATATCCAGATGGCCTCCTCAGTACCTCTGTTGACTCCATACAATTTCCACACATGGAAAAGTAAAATGGATATTCAGTTGTATTCCAAAGGAATCTATAGAGTTGCCATGGACACTGAAGTTGACCCTGAATCCACCATAGAAAAATCAAGATTCTTGAACAAGAAGGATGAAGCCTTCGGTTTCTTATGCCTCTCTACTTCCGATGACCTTCTCTTCCATCTTATGGATCTGAAGACACCGAAACAATATGGGACAAATTGGAATCTCTATACGGAAAGCATGATGACTTGAGAGTTTACCAACTCGAAAATGAACTCATCTCTCTCCAACCTTCCAATTTTGAGACTCTGAATGATTTCTTTACAAAGTTCAAGCATACTGTTTTCCTTTTGAAGCAATGCAAAGTGGAGAAGGAGGATGATCAGCTCATTCTAGCCATCCTCTCCAAACTCGGGGTTAATTATTTAGTTTTTGTTTCTACATTTCGTGTGGGGAAGCTCACAATCCCCGGATGGAAGATGCCTACACTCAATTCCTTCATTGAGTCCCTAACTAATGAACATGACAAGCTTGTCTATATGGGGATCATCCGATCTTCCCATGATCAAGCTCTCCATATCTTGAGGCCCAAAGATCTGAAGGGTAAAGGAAAGCAGCAAAAAAACCAGAAAACTAAATTTGATGCTCCCAAGCCTGGAGTTGAAAATCAGCAGCATGATGAATCTTCCGGCTCAAGGAAGAACAAAGGAAAAGGGGACAATGGGAAAGAAAAAGTCAGGTTTTCTTACTGCGGGAAGGGTTCTCACCCTGAACATTCCTACATGAAGAAAAATCTTGATGAAGCAACCTCTCTCCTTGAGAGGAATCACATCAATCTTCCGGAGGGCTTTTGGAGGAGAGATCACCAAGATCGGGAACCACAACATGAGAAAGGTCATGCCCTCATGGCAAGCACTTCGAAGTCCAAAGCAATGCTGATTGACAGTGGAGCTTCGAATCACATGATGGCTGAAAAAGACTCCTTTTCATCCTTGGAGACCAAAAAATCCATTCCCATCTGTTATCCAACTTTTTGTACCATAAGTTGGGTTACCTGAGGAGCCACCAGTTGACAGACTTGTTCAAAGTCTGATTCCAGTGTATCAGTTGATCCG
>LPNX010519503.1:0-52212 GCA_001517045.1 Pseudotsuga menziesii
ACATCGATTTTATATAATACTTCACTGAACAAGGTAATGCTGAAACAAGATGAAGAGGTTGCTAGATGTCACATATGTGCATATATAGCGTCACAGAAGATGAATGAAAAACACATGCCTGACCTTTGCTATTATATAGACAGTATTCCCTTAGAGCCGAAAAAGGCCAAGCATTTAATGAACCTTTTCAGACAAAGTTTATCTAATTCTTCACCTATGAAACAATTTGCTTGGACACCGAGCCCCAAAAAGAACAAACGCAGTCCAGTAAAGAACGGTGGGAGGTTTACTTCTTCTGATCCGAAAGAGTTGAGGAATCAACTGTTTGGTACACCAACTAAAGTTAGGAAAAGCCAAAATAATGATTCGTTCGTAATACCAGAACTACCCCCCATGCAAACCAATGAATCGCCGTCTATTACTAGGAGAAAGTTAGCATTTGAAGAGGATGAGGATGAGGATGAAGAGGAACCAGGAAACGACGGTTTGTCTTTAAAAAGCCATAGTAATAAGAGCATTACTGGAACCAGAAATGTAGATTCTGATGAGTATGAAAACCATGAAAGTGACCCTACAAGTGAGGAAGAGCCATTAGGTGTGCAAGAAAGCAGAAGCGGGAGAACGAAACAAAATAAGGCAGTTGGAAAACCGCAATCAGAATTGAAGACGGCAAAAGCCCTGAGGAAAAGGGGCAGAATACCAAATTCTTTGTTAGTAAAGAAGTATTGCAAAATGACTACTGAAGAAATAATACGGCTTTGCAACGATTTTGAATTACCAAGAGAAGTAGCATATAAAATTGTGGATGAGTACAACATAAACGCGTCAAGATTGGTTTGCCCATGGCAATTAGTGTGTGGGTTAGTATTAAATTGTACATTCATTGTCTTTAATGAAAGAAGACGCAAGGATCCAAGAATTGACCATTTTATAGTCAGCAAGATGTGCAGCTTGATGTTGACGTCAAAAGTGGATGATGTTATTGAATGTGTAAAATTAGTGAAGGAATTAATTATCGGTGAAAAATGGTTCAGAGATTTGCAAATTAGGTATGATGATTTTGATGGCATCAGATACGATGAAATTATATTTAGGAAACTGGGATCGATGTTACAAACCACCAATATTTTGGTCACAGACGACCAGTACAATATTTGGAAGAAAAGAATTGAAATGGATTTGGCATTAACAGAACCTTTATAAACATATCCAGTATTAACTAAAAGTATATATTTGACCAATACCTGACATATCTTCTAAAGCATGCCTTTAGCCCTATAACGAGCTAATGTTAGCTCCATCTTTGCACTTATGATTGGATCAGCCCTCAAACGCTTTTGTATCTTTGCAGCTTCCGCGAAGGTAGTAGCTTGAAGTTTTTCATCCATAGTTCTTGCTAAAATTGCAGAATCTTCAAACAATTCTATGGCCTCGTCAATTTTTTCCATTTGTAATTTTAGTTGTGCTAACCCGATCTTCGCTTGTTCAGATCGTGGATCTAATTCACAGGCTTTTGTCAGCAGCTTAATGGCTGCGTTGAATTTCTCTTCATCCAACTGGGTTGGATCTTGAGAGGATTGTCTAGCTAATATAGTTGCTTTCCCAATCAAGGGTCCTATACCCACATGTATTTTTTCTTGCACTTCTTCCAACCTTTTAGCAATATCATATTGTTTAATTGCAGTATCAAAATCGCCCCTATCTGTCAAGATTTCAGCGAAAAAGGTGGGCACCTCAGGTAAGGTAGGAAACTTCAACTTTGTTTCATTGAAAAAAGCTTCAGATTCGGTAAATTTACCTTGCTTGTACAACAAACAGGCTAATTGAATGTAGGGATAAACATTTTCAGGGTTCAAGCTTTGGGCCTTTTGGAAATCTTCCTTGGCATTTTTATAATCTTGTAGAATAAAATACATCTGCCCACGGTGGTAATAGGTTGGCGGATACTCAGGGTTTAGATCAACAGCTTTTTGGAAAAATTTGAAAAATTCTTGAGAGTTTTCTTTATCGGCCAAGGTCAATGCCAAAAATATGTACGAATTTGGTGTTGGATGCAGGTTTATAGATTCTTGTAAAAGAACTTGGGCATCTAACAGGTTATTTTTTAAGAAATGGAAAATACCCGTGTAGCAGAATGCCAAGGCAGCATTCTCTCTTAAAGGATCGTCCACTGTATTTGCAGAAAGTAGAGCGTGGTACATGTCAGTGGACTTTGTTAAAACATCGTTTGCTACTAAGTAACCTTCATCTGTTGCAGAATATAGTCTTTGCAAAGCATCTGACAATAGAGCGTATGCGGTATCGTAGTTTGAACTGGTGTTCACACTAGAAACTTCTAAGTGAGAGTCAAAAATCCCAAAAAATGACGCCAGAGATGTGTTAGACGGCAAAACCTGCGAGCCTCTGCCTTCATCCTTCGATAGGTTTTCATTTAGTACTTTCATTGCTTGCTTATTTAAATTTCTTTCCAGCATAGGTTCAATGGAGGCGCCATCAAAGTCACCATTCAATGACAAAACAGATAGATCAAACATAGCATCAGTGAAGTTGCCCAGTGACTCGTTGGCAGATGCACGTCTCAGCAAGGCTTTAGAATGGTCAGGTTTTATCTCAAGTGCCTTTGTAGTGAACTCTATAACCTTCACTAAGTCGCCCGTAGAAATGTAACAAGCAGATATGTTGGAATAGAACACTGCTTCATTCGGGTCCAGCTCAATGGCATACTGGTAGTATTTGATGGCCTCATTAAAATTCTTAGCAGTGAAGAAGTGGTTACCTCTGTTCTTCAGTTGCACGGCATACGCTTGTCTCTGGGAGGGTGATAGGCCTTTCAATTGGGCAATATCAGGCTCGCCATTGGGCAAGGAGGGATAGTCAAACCCTTCTCCCGATTTTGCCTTATTGTTCCTCTTGCGTTTATTCTTCTTCTTCTTCCTCTTATTACTTCCATTTACGACGCTGCCGTCGTCCTTTAAGTCCGCCTCGTCTTCATTTTGACCAGCAAAGGCCTCACTTTGACGTCGGTTGTCTTTTGTACCCTTCAATTGCTGCTGTTGCTGCTGCTTAATTTGCTGGTAGTAAACATAAGCACCCACAGCAGCAGTCCCCGCAGAGACCGTTGCTAGGATGGCCACTTTGTTCTTGGTGATAAACCTCAGGAGGGAGTTTTCGGCCATAAGAGCTTCTTATGTTCGGTATATACAAGTATGTAGAGATATATACAAAAAATTCTTTATTCGCACTTTGAAAATCCAATTTAGCTTGCTTATTTACATACCATTGCGAATTAGTTTTTCACATTGCACTAGAGTGTGCTGTGGCTGCCTGTCGGAACACTACGTCGCGTAGTGGCGATCTATATAGAAAAGAGATCACAGCTGAACAAATAAGAAGAAAAGGCTGCCTCATTCCCACTGCTGTCTGTTTTTCCTCCTGGCTGTCAGCCATTGTTTCTTGCATTCGCGGTATGCGTCAAAATATTCTTGGCACTTGGATCGGTCGTAATCGTTGCGCTCGAGGCACTGAAAACTGAGCTTGGAGGACTCCTCACAAGGATCATAGTACTGACTGTCAGCCTTTAACGCGAATTTATACTTATTGACCGGGTTCTCCGGGTCGTCTGGGTAGTATTGAAATGACGACGGATCGTCGCTCTTTGGTACATAGTTGACTTTGGTTCTGTCCGTTACGGGTCCACTGGCCGCTGGTGGCGTGGAAGACGAAGATGGTTGTGAATTGTTGCTGCTTGTAGAGCCACTGTTGGTATTTGTGGTATCCCTATTATCGTTGGTCATGGTCATACCGTTGGAGATAGTGGAGAGACTACTAGTTTGCCGCCTGGTGGGGCTGGGCTTCTCCATTCTCTTTAAGCGCTCTCGTGAGAGAATATCACTGTTTACGGCCCACAAAGAGAATGAGAAAATTGATAAACCTTAGCATTGGGATCAGCAGGAGCCTTAGAATTCTGGATGTGAACAGAAACACATTAGTGCTTTAGTGTATAGGTTCGATATTATTCAAAGAGGAACTCGGTGTATGGCTCGACTGTAAACCGTACTTCTCGTTCTTTGTTCACTGCCCTGTTTCTGACTCTTGTGCCGTGAGCTTTTCTTCTTACAGTGTCGATTTCCTGTGCACATACATTCTGTATAGTGGTTATTCCTGGATGTCTACTAATACTGTTCCCTCATCTCCCCCAAACCAGACGCCACCTGCTGCTTCTGGCGTCGCTACCTCTCACGATCACACCAAGTTCAACAATCCCATCAGACTACCGATATCCATCTCTCTCACCATTAACGATACGCCTAACAATAACAGCAATAATAATAGCGTTAGCAATGGTTTAGGTATTTTGCCCTCGCGTACGGCTACTTCTTTAGTCGTTGCAAATAACGGTAGCGCAAACGGCAATGTTGGTGCTACTGCTGCTGCTGCTGCCACTGTGGAGACGAATACAGCCCCCGCGGTGAACACTACAAAGAGTATCCGCCATTTCATATATCCTCCAAACCAAGTCAATCAGACGGAGTTTTCACTTGATATACATCTCCCACCAAATACCTCGCTACCGGAACGGATAGACCAATCTACTTTGAAACGCAGAATGGACAAGCACGGGCTTTTCAGCATTAGGCTAACCCCGTTTATAGATACTTCATCCACGTCTGTGGCTAACCAGGGTCTTTTCTTTGACCCCATTATCAGGACTGCGGGCGCAGGCTCGCAAATTATCATCGGAAGATACACCGAAAGAGTAAGAGAGGCAATTTCCAAAATTCCAGATCAGTATCATCCCGTAGTGTTCAAATCGAAAGTGATATCCAGGACCCATGGGTGTTTCAAAGTTGATGACCAAGGAAACTGGTTTTTGAAAGATGTCAAGTCTTCCAGTGGGACCTTTTTGAACCACCAGCGTCTATCTTCTGCGTCTACCACTTCTAAGGACTACCTTTTACATGACGGAGATATCATACAGCTGGGTATGGACTTTCGCGGCGGGACGGAAGAGATATATCGTTGTGTTAAGATGAAAATAGAATTGAACAAGTCTTGGAAATTAAAGGCCAATGCATTTAATAAAGAAGCCTTGAGCCGAATAAAAAATCTACAGAAACTAACTACTGGTTTAGAACAAGAAGACTGTTCCATTTGTCTAAACAAAATAAAACCTTGCCAAGCCATTTTTATATCACCATGTGCCCATAGTTGGCATTTTCATTGTGTAAGAAGATTGGTTATTATGAATTATCCTCAATTCATGTGTCCGAACTGTAGAACAAACTGTGATTTGGAGACTACCTTGGAATCCGAATCTGAATCCGAATTCGAAAACGAGGACGAAGATGAACCAGACATTGAAATGGATATAGACATGGAAATAAATAACAATTTAGGTGTTCGCCTAGTAGATTGATCACATGAAATTTTGTGCTATATATATATATATATATATATACTACTATATATATAACATAGAGTCGTCATACCTCTCAAAAATGTGGCGGCCAGGGAAAATATTTAATAGTTTCAGTTCATTCCTTCGTTCATTTACAGTAACTTGTAGGAAATAGACCTTTCAATCCGTCACATTCACCATATGTCCACCCGCTACCGTCATCGCCTCTGATAACAGTAATTATGTCCCCCGGATCAATTGAAATCTCATCATCTCCCTGTGCTTCGTAGGCATATATGGCCTCCATCGTCCTAACAGGTAGTGTACTCCTTCTTGGTGGTGGTACTTCTGGTGCAGGGCCTCTATCATTTGCTTTAACTGTAGCCGCGCTAGATATGCGAATATATGTGGTGGGTACAAGGCCGGTTTCCCCAGTGGTGTCGTTATTTATCTTAGTCCATCCAGAACCCGTATCGCGTGCAACCAAAGAGATTTTGTCTCCTGGCGTAATGGTGATTTCGTCATCATCCTGTTGTACGTATGCATACAACACTTTATTCTTGCCGTCATCACTGGAATTTTGTGTGGTCTTTTTTGTATTGTTGGTACTAGTGGTGCGTATAGAATTATTATCTGAATCTTCACCAGCGTTGTTAGGGGCAGAGCCTAGCCTAGTTCTTCTTGATGTGTTGAAGAGACTTGTTATATGCAAGGGTCCTCCGTTGCCATTACCAGTGCTCCCTCCACTCGAAGGCTTCGAGTCGACGTTCAAGATGTTGTGTTTGAACTTACTGAATATCCCGGATTTCTTCTTTGTTTTGGAAAGATCAATATTGTCTGTGGATAAATCGTATTCTTCAGGAACATTATTCTGAATACTTTCGATTTGAACTTCGGCTTGCAATTTTAATGTTTCGTGTGAGGTAAAGGGTGAAACGACATTTAAGTATTCCTTTAGTGTATCATAAAACTTAGTGGCATTGATATTATCTTCATTAGTTTTCATTTCGTGCTTTATCTTGTTCAAAGTAGACAGTTTGGATAACTCATTTTGAGTTTTATCTTGCAATGAATTGTAATCATTTTCTGCTTTTGCCAGTTTTATTCTCAAGTCTTCAACTTCCAACGACGAGGGAACAGCAAATTTTTCATCATCATGCCATACTGGAGATGGCTTATAGACAAAGTCTTGTGGTTCTTTCCAATTCTTTAGATTGTGCTTGATAAAGATGGCCGTGTTTAAAGAGGGTTTATTCTGCTTGACAACAGAATTTGCCGCCTGGAGTCTTTTGCTGACATTTGCACCCAGATCGTTCTCGACAGAAGCCGCCTTCAACCACAGATCATTTAAGAAAAGGGTCTTTGCCTCATTTACGTCTTGTAGAAGATCTAGCACTTCAGGAACATCTTGAAAATAGTATTTATCCTTAGTTCTATTTGCCTGGTTGATCTTGATTAAATATTCATTTTTACACTTGTTCATCTCCATTTCTTTTTCATCCAACTTCTTTTTATTTCTATCATTAGATGCCTTGGTATACCTATTTCTTGCCATTTCCATAGTGGAACAGGCTTCATCATAGTCCTTCTTCGCTTTTTCCAGTTCGTGGTAAATGTTATCCTTTTTATTAACCATGTCATTGTTAAATCCATTTATCTTGCTCAAAGTCATATCAAGTTTAGTGAATAATCCACTCAATTGATTTGCTACATGATTTTCAAAGTCGGTTGATAACTGATTATGATCCTTGGAAATCATATCAGTCTGAGATAGAATTTCATTCCATGCAACCACACCTGCAGCTTCAATGGACCCTGGCGTGGTAGTAGGTGTGTCACCTACCGAGATAGGAACTGAGGTCGAAGACTTCTTATTAAAGTACTCTGCTGATAAGCGAGATAATCTCTCGCTGTAGTCTTTTTCTAACTTAGCCCTTTCCCGATAAAATTGCTCAATGTCCTTCAACCATTTTAAGTTATTTTGGACCCATTTATGGGTTTCCTTAAATGAATCTTTAATTTCATTACCAATCGATAAATCTGCACTCATTTTTATTGCAAGTAATGTAGTAGTTGGCGTTTAAGGATAGATTTCCGCTCATACAAAATTGATCAATCTGCTACCTTCTTCAAAAACTATTTGCGTACAAACTAAATCTGTCTATTCCTTTGCTAAGCGTATATTCTTTTAAAAACTTTTTATTTTTCTGAAGACCCCGCGAAAGCTTATGTAGATCACAGGATATTATATATATTTACTATTTGTAAAATACAAAAGAGGGCAATAAATATACCGGATTATGAATCACCTAACAATTGCAGTTTAGACAACAATTTCTGATTCTATGGAAGTGTAGCGTTCAAAAAATTCCTTAAATAACTTGATTTGGAACTCCAGGTCTGCAGAGCCACCGGTCTCTCTAATCGAATGCATACTCAACACAGGATTACCCAAGTCTAGAGTTCTAATACCTGTCTTTGAGGCCAAAATGGGGCCGATGGTAGAACCGCATGGTGAGTCGTTAGCTACGACAAACAATTGCAAAGGGACTTTAGCAGCCTCTGCTAGTCTTTTCACCAAGACCAACCCTGGTGAATTGGTCATGTAACGTTGATTCGCGTTAATCTTGATTACGGGACCACCACCCAATAAGGGTTTGTGTTGGCTTTCGTATTTGTTTGCATAGTTTGGATGAACTGCATGAGCAACATCAGATGAAAGGAAAAACGACTTAGCGGAAGTTTCCAATATTGCCGAGTAAAACAATGGTTTAGTTTGATCAGAACCGTCCCCCTTCAGGATGGACAATCTTTCCAATATATTAGGCAAGAAGTTAGAATCTGCCCCTTGAGCGGAGGATGAGCCAATCTCCTCATGATCAAAGCATGCCATCAATCTAATGCCTGATTCTCGGTCAATTTCTGTGTCAGCCGCCAACGTTAAACCGTGCATTGATGTGAAACAAGATGTCAAATTATCCAATCTACCAGAGAAGACAAACTCATCGTTGAACCCACCTAGAGTGGATGCATTATGATCATAAAGGATCAATTCGAAGTCTTCAATGTCTTCAATTGTATCAATGGCGAGTTCTTTGGCTATTAGCCCCAAAAGTTCTGCGTGATGCCTCTGTACTATCGTTTTTATGGAGGTAAACTCACCGTTATTAATTTCCTTTTCAGTTTTCGCTTCAGTTTTGTCTTCTTGCAGACCACCAATCGGCAACAGTTGAGTTTCTCTATTAAACTCGAATTTTTGATTTACGTCTCTGTCCAGATGAATAGCCAAAGTAGGAATCTTTAACAGAGGTCTATTCAAATCCACCAATCTAGCAATGGATTTGCCAGTTTTCGCATCCTTTACGAAAACTCTTCCGGCAACGCCCAAATCCTTATCAAACCATGAATGCCAAATAGCGCCACCATAAGTTTCCACGCCCACTTGTAAATACTTCTCACTGACTCTTTTAGAAATAGGCTTAATCCTTAATGCGGGGGAGTCGGTGTGAGCACCCGTAATGGCAATTGGATTACCAGGCTCCCACTTTCCACCAACAGCAAACGCAATAATGGAAGAGCCATTTCTTGTCACAAAGTACTTTCCTTTTTGTGCGACGTGGCCAGCCCACGAGTCACGTTCGCTCAACTCTTTGAAGCCATTTGACACCAGATGCTTTTTGATGTTATGAACTGTATGGTAAGGAGAGTGTGAGCTATTTAAGAAACTGACAAACTCCTTTGGGTAATCACTCTTGCATGTTTTGCTGGACATAGTTCTCAGTTGTATCCTGAACATAGAAAAGCTGAACCTTTTATTCTTTCTTTTTACCTACTTGCTCACATAACATGAATTTTTTCTTTCATTCATACAGGAGGAAAACGCCCTTTTTTCTTTCATTTAAGAGCGTGGAGATATCTGCAACTTTTCAGCATGATAAGGCTAAAATGATAAGGAATAGAAAACCGTAGCCAGAAACTAGTATCTCGAAAGCCAAGGCAGGCTTCTGTTGCAAAAATAAGCAGACCTTAAACTAAAGGAGTTTACTCCTTGGCGGAACACTAAATCACATTATATACGTAAGTTGAACGGGACTATTTATCACGTGTGATTATGTGGTCTCCATGTCAGTCGCAATATTTACAGTATATATAAGGGAAAGAGGGCCAGTTGTAATAATTGTAGTACGTGAAATAACTGTTTCTGAAGTCCTTCACATACGCTTTGGTACAGGATTAACCACTTACTGATAGACCTCAAGGATATCTTGTAAGTTCTTGTCAAATGGTGAAACTGTGGTTTCTATTTTTTTGAGGTGTTTAATTCAGAGTGCGATCACTTGATGGGTTTATGCAACACGCGATATATAAGCATATTGCGCAACAATAGATCGTTGCAATCCCTCCATCTCTTCAAATGTTGTAGTACATGCTATAAAGGAAGGATTGCACGAAAAGAGTACGTAAGATGGTGGACTTGTCAACAGCTTTGATTCATGGCGATGATAAAGATAACAGGGTTACTGACGTGGCGCCCCCAATTAATGTCTCTACAACCTTCCGTTACGACGATGACGACCTAATTCCATGGACAGAGCGTGAAAACTTGGACTTTATGGAGAAGAAGCCCGTATATTCACGGCTAGCGCATCCAAATAGCACCAGATTAGAGAGTATCTTCTCAGAGATCCTCGATGGTTATGCTGTCATTTATTCTTCAGGGTTAGCTGCGTTCTATGCGGCAATGGTACATTACAACCCTAAGAAGATCTTTATCGGACAGAGCTACCATGGTGTTCGAGCAATTGCTAACATATTGACCCGTAATTACGGCATTGAGCAACACCCCTTGGAAGATATTGAAAAATGTGCTTCTGAAGGTGACATTGTCCATCTGGAATCTCCTGTAAACCCATATGGTACCTCTTCTGATATCGAGAGTTTGGCCCGCAGAGCTCATGCAAAAGGCGCCCTGCTTATAGTGGATTCCACATTCGCATCTCCTCCATTGCAATACGCATGGAATTTCGGAGCCGATATTGTCCTATACTCTGCTACTAAGTACTTTGGTGGTCATTCTGACTTGTTAAGTGGCGTCCTTGTAGTCAAAGAGGAAGCAACTTCCCGACAACTAAAAGACGACAGAATCTACTTGGGTACAAACGTGGCAAATTTGGAAAGTTTCATGTTGTTGCGATCCCTGAGAACCTACGAAATGAGAATAACCAAACAATCAGAAAATGCTACGAAATTAGTTAGATTTTTGTCAGAACACCAATCTGAATTTGACAAAGTATTGAAGACGATTTACCACTCTTCTTTACAAACAGAAGAGTTCGTTAAAAAGCAACTGGTAGGAGGATATGGTCCCGTTTTTGCTATCACTTTGTACACCAAAGAGCAGTGTAAACAATTACCCCTCAAGCTGAAATATTTCCATCATGCGACCTCACTGGGTGGAATTGAATCCCTTGTGGAATGGAGAGCAATGACTGACCCATATATCGACCAAACTTTAATAAGAGTATCTGTGGGCTGTGAATCCGCTAATGATTTGATTAAGGATTTGGCTTCGGCCTTGAAAGAATTGCAGGATGCAGCCTGAATAAATTGCTCAAGTGTGTCGAAAACATTCCTGTTATAGAGCATAAGTGACAGACAAGAAGAAATAATGAAAGGAGGGAAAGGGATAAAAAAAAATAAAGTTACATATACACGTTATACATGTATAGGTCAACTAATATTTAGGAATGGTTTGATCAATATCGTCTATGTATTTGAAGTATCCTCCTCTCACGTCTCGTACATTAGAAAACCCAAATTTATCCTTCAATAATCTTGTAGCTAGCTGAGAGTCGTTACCGTAGCGGCAAAGAATCACTATATTACTGTCTTTTTCTACACTGGGAAGTTTTTCTTGCAGTTTCTTAAGATCACCGTTCATATCTCTTAGATTTTTGATTGGAATATTAACTGCTTCAGGGAAATGAGATATCTCGTAATGATGGGATGGCCTAACATCAAGAAATATATGTTTTGCTAGAAATTCATCATCCTTGTAGATACGCTGAAATGCGTCCACACTGATTCTCTCATCAGGCTCGCATACATTATAGTTTCGTGCGCCACAAAACAGTTCGTAATTGATCTCACCTTTTTCGATGGCTTCTTTTGTTATCGTTCGATTCTTACCACAGCATAGACACTTTTCTTGTCTGCCTCTCATTTTGAAAGTGCGCAGGCTCTGCTGTGGGAAACCTGAATATAACATCAAAAAGGGACTAAAATTTTCATTGGTGTAGATTCCTAGGATAAGCTTCAAAGTTTCTACAGCCATCATTGTTCCAACTAATCCAATGCAAGGTCCTATCACACCGCCTTCTTGGCAAGAGGTCACGGCATTTGGTGGCGGAGGTGTTGGATAAAAGCATCTGTAGCATGGCCCTATATTGTTAAAATTCAATATAGTTAGCTGGCCCTCTGTTCCCAAACCGGATGCAGACACTACTGTTATTCCCAGATTAACTGCAACATCAGACACCAGGTATCTCGTTAATGGAGAATCTGTGCAGTCTAATATATAATTGTAACCTTTGAAAATGTCAAAAGCATTACTGGAGTTCAATCTAACGGGATAGGTAACGACGTTAATGTGTGGGTTCAGTTTCGTGATATATTGCCTGGCCGACTCACATTTCAACATTCCAACTCTGCTAGAATCATGAAGAACCTGCCTATGCAAATTGGAAGTCTCCACCACATCGTTATCTACTATGCCTATTTGGCCCACGCCAGCGCCCGCTAAGTAGGGCAAGGCGGGACATCCCAAACCTCCAGCACCAACTACCAAAACTTTTGTATTTTTCAACTTGACTTGACCTGCTACACCACCTGTTTCTTCAACAATCATTTGTCTTCCGTAACGTTGGTATTCTTCCAAAGATAATGGGTAGTCGCGGCTGCTGTCTTCTCTCTTGGCAAGCTGCTCTCTTAATTGTGCATTCTCCAATCTTAATGCTTCAAGTTCAGACGTGGTATCCTCGAGATGGTAGTCATTCATTGTTATTGACTTCTATTTACTTCCTTTTGCAGTCAACGGCATCAGCTTAAGTCACTCTTATTACTAAGCTAAGGAATATTTCATATCGAAGAGCTCATTGCACCGATTCGTAATGAGCGATATATAAACTCTATATAACAAACATGGTATATTATACTACCTTCTGTTTGACAAAGAAATTCTTGAGATAGCGTAGCTGGAAGGCACAGGTGCCCAGCAATATGAGAAGTTGGAACACAGACCACGTCATTATCTTGCTGTTAGCTGATTCACTTTGATTTCTGAATTCTGCCTCTTTTTCTCTGATAGCGTCTTGCTCCTTACGAATAGAAGTTAGCCTTTGAGTCAACTGGCCTACCCTCCCCTTAAGTGAATTCATATCTTCTTTTTTCTTGCTGTCAAGCGCTTCAACATTGCCAATTTCTAGTTCGATGAATACTCTTAGTGTGGCTGATTTCTTGCTGTAGAATGGAGTGAAGCAAAATCTATGTTCACCTGTGTCTAAAGCTGTAAAAGTAACATCACCTGTGTGTGAGTTTTTTTGATTTAGGACACGATGGTCGTTATCGAATGTTTCATCGACAGTTATTGTCAGACTGGATTCAGGGTCCTCTTCAAACAGACCATCCTTTTCTACATATAGGTCTAAATCCCCAATCAGTAGGTTTCCCCGGGATAAGTGTTCATAGAAGCATTTGGTTTCCCCGGACTTCGCATAAAAATGGACAGCCCCTACAGCTTGGGTAATAGCAAATAATAGGCAAATTCCATGCACTATATTATATTTCATAGTAGCCTGTGAGACACCGAATGCTTGATGTGTTCCCTTAAGTAACTAGTAGTATTACACTACAAAGCTCCTCTTTTTTTGTCTCAAACGGAAAAGAATAAAACGCGAGAAAGAGACAGTGGAAAAACGCGTCAGATTGTTCTTTGTGATGCTTTTAATGTCGAAGAAAGGACAACTAAAAACATTTATATACAAGATCGTAAGTGGTACTCATCTAGTCATCCTGAAAGAAAGCCGCATATTGGCTTACCTCTTCTTGAAAAAAATCAGTAAACCTGCTGGGTGTATAATAAGAAAGATCCTCACAAATTGGGCTTGGCTCCTGCTTATCCGCAGAGATCTCTATGTAATCATCTAAAAACCTTAGAGGGGGGAGCCGTTCTGGTTCGGTGTCCAATGTAACATTCAGATCGCTGAAAAAAATGGTAGAGCTGCTATCGATAGCTTTTGCTAAGTCAGCAATTATTTCCAGTTCCTGCTGGTATAATATGCTTGCAACTTTTGAATCACTGGTAGGCCTAATAATTTTGGATCTACGAAACTCTAAAAATTTACGAAAGAAACTGGTAAACTGGGATTTGGTTTTGGTTGAGTCTTGCATTTCTTCTTGTTTAAGTACAGCGACCGCATCTTCACTGCATATATGTCTTTGCCGTACACAATCGTTTTCTGTATCTTTGTAACGCAATGACCANGTATCTTTGTAACGCAATGACCAAGCTAGTGGCGGTAAATTTATGAAATCGTCACCATTTGACTCTTTCTCTTTAATGAGAGAGCGGTAGTTTTCTGCAATCATTAACGCATGTTCGTTGGCCTCGGGATTTATCAGACAATGGATTTTCGTGAACATCAAATGACATGTGGAATCGTACGCCCACCGAGCAATTTTGCCATCATCTATCGATGGAATGAATGGGAGCAAAAGCATATCAAATTCAGGCGTGGTGTCATTGAGAAACCAGCGAGTCTTTCCGTTGTGCTCGTATTTAACTAGTGGTACCACTGGATTTATGTGCATCCATTTGTAAAACAATCTTAAATTTGTAGTTTTATCTGGTCCATCATAGTTTCTTAAAAAGCACCTGTCAAAGGATACAGTCCAAAATTGGGAATTCCCTCTAAAATCTGGGGTGAATCCATATGTTACAAGCATGGAAAATAAATCCTCTGTTGGTGAGTAACTAATGAAAACTTCAATAGGTTTTGTGAGTTCACTTTGGACCGCTTTTGTATCCAATAGAAGTAAAACGTCATTATTTGAAGGGTCGATGTCAAAATAAGCATTTTTTTGGGTGCCTTCATGGTTGGCAAAATCTACAATAGGGACTAAAGTAGAATGGACCGTGAATTCTTCACTTTTGGTATCGGCCCTTTCTGGTATCTCTAAACAACGTGAAATTATTGCAGAATAAAGATGTTTGATATCACTTAAATTCAAGACGTCGTGAAACAGTTCTTTAAATAAATTTAGCGTCTCTCGAAGGCCAAAAATCTGTGGATAATGTCCATAATCAGTAGCTAAGTTTTCAATAGAATCCATGGCTGTTTCTACTTCAATGCTCATTAAAACATTTTCTAAATAATATTGGATATTTTCGGGAATCTCATAACGACTACGAATAGTTTGAAATATCATGAAATAAATTATGAGTAAATTTGTTTCTGTCAGGAACGCACTGAAATTCGGATGAGCCATTATTTCACGAAGAGCAATCTTAATTTTGTCATTAGTTCTTTGAAATTCTTCCTTTGAAGAAAATTCGTCCTCATCTCCCAAGAGAGCCAGAAGTGTGTTTATATTAAACGTGCAGCGCTTAGGGATTCGGAGCAATTGGATAGTTTCACTTTTCAATTCATCGTTCTTGAACTTCGAAGGTTCTACGAAAAGGCCATATCCACTTTTGGGGTCATCAATGGTGGATGGTTTTAATGAAAGGCTTTTATGAATGAAGATATTTCTAGAGTTCGAGTAAAAACGGAACACTTCCTCCATTTCAACTTTCCTTTTGGTTAACTTCGATTTTTCAGTGGTTATGAGGATGGCGAATTATACTATTTCTCTTTTTTTTCCTTTAAACGATCTAGCATTGCTAACTACTTTTGATGCATGAAAACGCAACATATATTAGTAAGTGAAATATGTATTGTTGCGAAGATCTTTATAAGATTGTCTACATAGAGGTATTATCCTTCTAAAAATATACATAGAGAAGAGAAAGGATTGATAAGAAACGCCAGAGGATTATACATTAGGTAACGTAAAAACAGCAGTTTCTTCAGCTTGGGTGGAGTTGACAGAATAGTTGACCTTCCACTTGACTTTCAAAGCCTTTGAAGGGTTAGCTGGCGCATTTTCAATTGTACCTTCTTGAGAGATACCATCTTTAGCGTTGCCAATCATAAAGTTACTCGATTGGGGTTGCAATTTCAAAGACATTGACTTAGGGACTGCTAATAAGAACACTAAGTTGGAGATCGGTGACGAACTTAAGTTTGTAAAGAACGATTTTATCCTTATAACTGAGTTTGACTCCCTAGATATTTCGAACTCAATCTTCAAGTTAGGAGACTGATTGACTAGGGTTCTTGCGGGCGCAGTAGTAGTACCTGTTGTTGGATTAAATCCCATCAAAAGATCGAACCCACTACTGTTTACTGCTTGGGAATTGGTTGGCGATTGAGGAGTTGAAAGTCCCAAAAGATCTAAAGTGTTGTTCGAGTTGTTAGTAGTAGTAACTGGTGGTGCGGGTTGAGAGGATCCCAACACGATATCGCCTCCCAGACCAAAGGATGCTTGGTTAGCGGTTGAAGGGTTCGAAATAGATAAATCGGTCAAATCGCCCAATAAGTCATTGACAGATGTTTCCGCTGCTGCTGGTGTACCCGTGCCGTTGGTATTGTTGTTGCCTTGAGAGGGCGCTTCGTCCAAATCATTGAAATCGATTAAGTTGATTTCATTCGTTAAAGCACCAGAAGATTGTTGTAACGGAGCAGAAACATGACTTGGGTGTATCTGCGAAGCAGCATTGGAGTCACCGTTTTTCAATAAGTTGAATTTTTCCAATAGTTGATTAACTGTATCATTAAACTTCAATAGATCCTGCACTAACGCATCGTCTTCCTGTTCTTCCTCAATGATCTTTTGAAATTTTGGTTGAGCTACCTTTAATGCACTGTGAAGTTCTTGTGTAGTTTCGTTATCCCAGTTTTGTGAGTCAGGTGATTCCAGCATTTCATTCAGCAAATCGGCTTTACGCTTCAATTTGTTCAATTCACTGGAAATAGCCTGTTTAGCTTGAACGGCATTGTCTTCTTTGAACCCTGCCATGATTTTCATTAATTTGTTAGCTTCCCTCAAATCTTCAGGTTTACCACGCCTGATCAATTCTTCGAGTTTTGCAGCTTGAGCAATTTCCTGCTCCTTTTGAATTTCACTAGCGGTCTTCAATTGATTACTAGGCTTCAAAACTGCTAGGTCGGATTCACTGATTTTGGGGAATGCATAACCCTTATATTTCAACAAACGGTGCATGTCTCTAATATAACCCATATCATTCTTGTAGCTTGAGTGTTTACAAATTGTTTGATACCATTCTTCAATAGCAGTTAAAATCAATCTCTGAATCTTAGAATAACGTAATGGTGGGTGACCTGGAAATCTCTTGACCAGTTCATTCAAAAATTCCTTTCTAGAAATTTGCAAGTGGAATGGGTATCCACAATTCTTGACAAGCACGTCTAATAGAGATAACGCGAATATTGCCACGTGCGATTCTCTATTGTTGATCAGTTTAGCAAGTGCAATGGCAGCATCCCTAGGGGCAGCGCCCTGTTTTTCATTAATGTAGTCAGCAATGTCAAGATTCAACGCCAAGTCTGGTTCAGCAAGTGACATTCTGCAAGCTCTTTGAATCTTCCTCAAAAGAGGATTGCCCAAGGCTTGAGGTTTCCTGACGGGCAACTCAGACAAATATATGCTATGTGAGTGCGGATGGGACATGATGCAGTATCACGATTAGCAATTCAGCTATTAGTTATGTTGCTCTTTGTTTTGTTTATGGAAATTGTCCTATGGTAAGTCTCTTTTTTTTGCAATCGTGATTACAGAAAAAAAACAGGGCGCTGGAAAAGTGAAGAATCCGAAATTTTTTTCGAAATCACCATTGTTTGTTTTGAGTAGATCAAAGTCTTGAAAGGTGCAGCAAGATATAGGATCTTGACCTGAAGAGTATTGATAACGAACTACACCACATATTGTATCAAATAATGAGTGCTGCCACTGCGACTGCTGCCCCTGTTCCTCCTCCTGTAGGGATATCCAATCTTCCCAACCAGCGTTATAAAATTGTTAATGAAGAAGGTGGTACATTCACCGTGATGTTATGTGGTGAGAGCGGATTGGGTAAAACTACATTTATTAATACCTTATTTCAGACTGTCTTGAAAAGAGCAGATGGTCAGCAACACCGCCAAGAACCCATCAGAAAGACTGTAGAAATCGACATCACAAGAGCTTTGCTGGAAGAGAAGCATTTCGAATTACGCGTTAATGTCATCGACACCCCAGGTTTTGGAGATAACGTGAATAACAACAAAGCCTGGCAACCATTGGTGGATTTTATTGATGATCAACACGATTCTTATATGCGTCAAGAGCAGCAACCGTACCGTACTAAGAAATTTGACTTGAGAGTTCATGCCGTTCTGTACTTCATCAGGCCCACTGGACATGGTTTAAAGCCAATTGACATTGAGACTATGAAGAGATTGTCAACCAGAGCCAATCTGATTCCAGTTATTGCGAAAGCTGATACATTGACTGCCCAAGAATTACAACAGTTCAAGTCCAGAATCAGGCAAGTAATAGAAGCTCAAGAAATTCGTATTTTCACGCCTCCATTAGACGCTGATTCTAAGGAAGATGCCAAAAGTGGCAGTAATCCAGATTCTGCCGCTGTTGAACATGCAAGACAGTTGATAGAAGCAATGCCATTTGCCATAGTAGGGTCTGAAAAAAAATTTGACAATGGGCAAGGCACTCAGGTGGTTGCAAGGAAGTATCCTTGGGGACTTGTGGAAATCGAAAACGATTCTCATTGTGACTTCCGTAAGCTCAGAGCCCTGTTACTGAGGACTTATCTATTAGATTTGATTTCTACCACCCAAGAAATGCATTACGAAACATACAGAAGATTAAGACTTGAGGGTCACGAGAACACTGGGGAGGGGAATGAAGATTTCACTCTTCCAGCAATTGCACCAGCAAGGAAATTGTCACACAATCCTAGATACAAAGAAGAAGAAAATGCATTGAAGAAGTATTTCACTGACCAAGTCAAAGCTGAGGAGCAAAGATTTAGACAATGGGAGCAAAACATTGTTAACGAAAGAATCAGACTGAACGGTGACTTGGAAGAAATTCAAGGAAAGGTAAAAAAACTAGAAGAGCAGGTCAAAAGCTTGCAAGTAAAAAAATCACATTTAAAATGATGATTAATTAATGTCTTCCTCTTTGTCTCGTCAATTTCAACGCCTATCTCTTTGTCTCTTCTTTTGTCGCAGCAATACGCACATATATATATGTATCTTATAAAAATATTTCAAATATATCTCAAAAAACATAAAATACGTAACACAATCGAACAGTAAAAACAAAAATAAAAAAACCGGTTTTTTCACGTTACTCTTGGGCACTTAGGTACCGTTCTGCATCCAAAGCAGCAATGCATCCGGAACCAGCAGAAGTAACTGCTTGTCTATACCTAGAGTCCTGAACGTCACCTGCAGCAAAAAAACCTGGCACAGAAGTCAGAGACGATCCAGGCACAGTTTTTATATACCCCGTGTCTTCTTCATCTACTTGTCCTTTAACTATATCTGTGGCAGGGCTGTGACCTATTGCGTAAAATAGTCCATTTACTTCTAAATCGTTCTCCACATTACTTTTAGTATTCTTAATTCTCAACATATTCAATAACTTACCATCACCCTTAGCTTCTAATGCAACTGTGTTGAACAAAACAATGATGTTTGGATTTTTCTCAATTCGTCTCTGCATTATTACAGATGCACGAAAATGATCCTTTCTTACTAATATATATACTTTCGACGCATACTTCGTAAGAAATTCCGCTTCCTCACACGCAGAGTCACCACCACCAATAACGGCCAATGGCTTGTTTCTAAAGATAGGGACTGCACCATCACATACAGCACAGGCAGATATTCCCTGCTGCCAGTAGGTTTCCTCCCCTGGTAAATGCATTCTCTTAGCGGAAGCACCCGTGGCCAAGATTATAGCATCAGTGGTCACAGGCTCTGCATCCTCATTGAATTCGGTCCATAATCTGAATGGTTTTGAAGATAAATCGACTTTAGAGACAGTCTCGGTAATTATGTTAGTGCCAAACTTGGCAGATTGTTTCCTCATCCTCTCCATCAGTTCACTGCCACTCAACGATTCAGGAAACCCTGGGAAATTTTCGATATCGGTGGTTGTTGTCAATTGGCCACCAGCAGCAATTCCGTTGGCCATCATTCCCTCATATAATGTGGGCTTCATCTCTGCTCTTGCCAAGTATATAGCAGCGGTGTGGGCAGCGGGGCCAGAACCTATGATTGTAACCTTGTGATGAATCATCCTTGACAGCACGGACTTGCTGATGCCAACAAAATTCGTCCTGAATGGCGAAACTATATGTTTTATCATTGTTTATTTATATTAGAAACTGTGGAGTCCGTTTCGTTCTTCCTTTAATGTTGGACGATCCCCTAAAAGTTTTCATTGCGGTCAGCTCAAGGCATTCCCCATCGAGTGATTAATTAACAACGCGCCCGAGTTAAATGGGATAGTAGTAGTCGATGAGAAGAATAGTCGGTTGGATAGGGATGGTGAGCTATGCAACTCGTTTTGAAGGCTCTAGAAACTGTATGAGTATATCTTTGGTCATTTCTACGAGGCTGCTGTTAAGGATGATGTGATTGAGGAAGTACTCGAGCCCTCTTTGTCTTTTTGCCAGCCAGTCCTTGTTCAGATTCACTTCTTGATATTTCCAAGAACTGTACCACTGCACTGAAGGGGGAAGGTGTGGAATCTGCAAACAGTTAAGTTTCTCAGGTTTCGCTGTCTTGATTCTTGTGAGCAAATTCTCTCGTAATCTGACGAAATCGGAGTATCGTTTATAGGTTTGGATTTTATAGCTTTCCCTCTTGGCCGCAAAAGCCTTCAAGTTGGGTTCAAGAAATACGGTAATTCTCCAGACAGCAAACTTTGTTCCATGGTCGCCATTGACTATGGTGCAATCGCTGACATGAGCCTTTTGAAAACTAAAGTTTGCATTGATAGAACTGCTTCGTCTAGGTCTTGTTCTGGTAATTGTGGCACCGCAATCATTACTATGGCTAGTGCTATCATTGCTGTTTGACGCACTGATGGGTCCCTCATTTTCTTGTTGTGAGTCAATGTCGAGTTCAGGCTCCGTGGAGTCTTCGTCAAGTAGTTGGATGGGTTCGGGAGGTAGAAAGGATATCTTGTCGCTCATATCTTGCTGTTGTTTTAGTTGAAATGGAAGCTGCTATTAATATCCCGATAGATATCCGGTTACTCAAATGATTTTGGGACCGCTTTGCTCTCTTGGTGTCTATTTTAGTATCACTCACTCATCGCCCCCACTCGTTTCCCTTTTAATTTCAATTACCGTTGGGTTCTGTTAAAAAATAGCCAAATTGTCAACCATACAAGAGATGAATTAAAAGCGTGGATGACACCACAGGCAGAAAAAGTATATCCGACATTTTATTTAAAGCTGTTCTGTGTCTAAACAGAAGAGCATGTAAAAATTTATACACATATACAGCATCGGAATGAGGGAAATTTGTTCATATCGTCGTTGAGTATGGATTTTACTGGCTGGATCAGGCAAAAGTGGGGAATTTACCATCCAACCAGGTCCATGGATCATTAAATCTGATGTTGGCATTTAGTGCAGAAATATCCTTCAATTCTTGCTCCGTTAAAGTGAACTTTTTTTCGATTTCTAGGTTGCCAAGTAACCTTTCCTTCTTGGAAGATTTTGGAATGACGGCAATGCCTCTCTGAGTTGCCCATCTAAGCAATACTTGGGAAGTGGTACTGCCTGGATGGTTTTGTGAGACCTTCTTGATTACATCATTCTCGAACAGAGTTGGCGTGGTTTTTGCCAACTGTAAGTCCATCTCAATGAATGATTGAGGACCGAAGGAGGAGTAAGCAACTACTTGGATATCGTGTAATTTACAAAACTCAACTAGGTGTTCTTGAGTCAAATAAGGATGGTGTTCAATTTGCAAAGCCACGGGCTTGATTCTACAACCACGTAATAAATCTTGAATCAAGCTTCCCTGAAAGTTGGAAACACCAATAGACTTAATCAAGCCTTCATCAACACATTCTTCCAGAGCCCGGTACGTATCTATGATTGGTACATGTGCTTCGGTGATGTGACCTTTCTTCTCGTCATCTGCGCCCGTATAGAATCCTGGAGGGTATTTCTCTTCAAATGGAACATATTTGAAGGCGATTGGGAAGTGAATATAATACAGGTCTAAATAATCAAGTCCCATATCGCTTAAGGTCTTCTTTAAAGCTAATTTTACATGATCAGGATGGTGAAAATTGTTCCATAACTTTGAAACAACAAATATATCCTTTCTAGAAACAAGACCTTCGGAGATGGCTTTCCTGATACCTTCACCAACTTCCTTTTCGTTGCCGTAGTCGCAAGCACCATCGAATAAACGGTAGCCTAATTTGATAGCTTCATAAATTTGATTCGCACAGACTTTTTTGTCAATTTTCCAGCACCCTAAGCCGACTAGGGGCATTTTCAGACCGTTATTAAGAGTAACCAGTGAAGACATCTTTAAAAAATTTCCAATTTTCCTTTACGATTTATATTACAGTATTTTCCCAATCGTCTTGAAGGATTGCACTGACAACTATTTGCTTCTATATCCCTTATATACTTCAGTGTACCAGGAGTAATTTACTTGATAGGCCCCCTAGAAGTAGTAACTTCGAGGTTTTTTTTTTTTCCATAAAATTCTTCCGCATGTGGCTTTTCCCTTTTATGACGTATACGTTTACTACCAGCAACAATTGGGAAACAAGTATAGAATCTAGAGTTCCGATAATGAAATATTATAAAAGTTTTATTAAACAGTGAATGTGTAAAGAAAACAAACAACTATATGCTGAGGAGACTTCTAAATATATGCTGAGGAGTTTTCCTTGGGCTCCCTTTTAATCCAGTTTTTTTTTTCTTGTGCATGAGTGAAATTACAGTTACAAAAAATATCAAAACTTCTTGTAGTAATGCGCCCATTTCTTGATGAACACGGCATTTACAGTATCTGCGTCTACGAATTCATCATTGATGAATACTGGAATGCAATATCTCTGGTCATTCACGTTACAAAGACTTCTTAAATCAGTGAATCCAAAGTGGTAATTTAACAATACATTTAATGCAAATGAAATCAAGATCTTGTAGTTTATTACCACTTTCTTCGAGCGGTAATATTCCCAATCCTTGTTAACAAACTCATCTTCGTTGATTGGGCTATTTTTGTAGCTCTGGGAATTGTTGACTACTATAATATCCATGATCCACATAAAAAGCTTATGATCAATACGTTCTAGGATGTTCCACCAGGTGGTAGAGTTTATACACTCCGTATTAAATTCATCCTTGAACTCCTCGTTTTGCGATAAATAACCGGCTACGACACCCTTACGTTCTAAAACCTTTGCATCGAACTTTTCTTTACAAAGATCATTAAAACACGTCATTTGTACTAAATTAACAATATTCCAAATCTCGTTTAGCCCCAGGTTCTGAAATGATTCACTCACCAAGAAATGATGGAAAAGGAGTTCATCACCGGTGACTATACCCTGTGATGAGATAGATTTTATCTTCAATAAAAGCATCAAATCAGGACATATATCATGTAAACCGCTCACTTTTCGCCTCAAACTTGTTTCGATTAGCTGCGATATTTCAATTTCCTTGTTTTTAGGAAAGTCTCCCATTTTTGTTAAAAGCTCCTGTAGCTCATGAAATGGTTGAATATAGTTTTTGGTAATAAACCTAGTCTTGCTCTGTAAAATTTCGCTGTAAATTGTTGACCTAGTTTCGTCACTAAATGGAGTGTCCCAAACCATTTTACTTAGGCTTTGTAACGAGGAGTTTCTAGTTATATTTCTGTCCAATAATAACACATATTTTTGCCTATTTGTTTCATCTCTAATCAACTTTTCTTCTCTGTCTTTATTTTTTCCTAGTTGGTCAAGGGAAGCAACACTCATGCTTTTGTTAATTTGCCTTTCATGAAGCTTTTTTTCCTGGCGATCCTTGGGTGGTAACCAACTCGGTCTTGAATGGCTGACCACATCTAGTTTGTTCTCCGAGACAAGTATCAAATCTTCCATGCCTTGATTTTGAGCTTCTTTTAGTTCAATTGGCAAGAAATCGGAAGACTTTGTTCTTTCGGACAGCTTAGATCTTGAAAGCCTATTGGAAGAATGCAAATAAACAGAGGCTAGACTCTTGGTTGTGTCTTGAATGAACTGAAAATCAGTTACTTTGTTCAAACCAGGAATCGGAGACGTAGGCATCTCATTAAAGTCCAATAATGAGGCGTTTGATGTTGTACTCGCAAAAGAGATGTTCGAGTACCTATGATTTTGTTTTGTATAAGAAATTTCAGAGTTATCATTTACCAAACCTCCGGTATATTCTGATAAGTCATTCTTGCCAGCCAAGTTATTCATATCATCGGGCTTAGCAGACGCTAGAAATGAATTAGTAGATAATGATGCCATAGGAACGTTCCAAATCAACGAATCATCAACGTCTCCCTCTTGTAACTCAAGAATTTGTTCTTGACTATCATAAAATTTCTCTTTTCTTTTGATTGTATTTCTTAAATTCATCTCCGATTGCTCTTTACGAAGTCTGTATTTCTGAGACGGAGTTAATGGCTTGCAATTCAAAGGTTTCTGAGATGGAACGTTAAATTCTAGTGACGAAGCCTCTATCCGATCACTTGAATTAGAAATTTTGGAGCTTATGCCAAACGTTTTCAGAATGCTGCTGTTGTTATAACCCGTAGACGAGCATGTTTGCGATTTAGCACGTGATCTTTGCTTGCTGTTCAGTAAAGATGACTGGCTTTTCTTCGAGGAGAACTGCTCTTGGTAAGAATGTCTAGATTTATTCATAGTTTTCTCTGCGGCTGTATCATCAAACGACATGCTTTTTTGCAGTGCCATTTTGGAAGCGTCCGTAGTTGCTTCCACAATGGTATTATTGCTTGCGCTTCTCATTCCATTTCCATTAGCGCCTCTACCTTGAGTAGCCTTTTCCATCAATATGCTGGGAAAAGTATTTATTTTAGATTTGTCGGCATCACTGCCTTCTCCCTCATCGCTGGTATCTCCCAAGGAGGAAGATGCAGAAGTGGATGAAAATACCTCGGTAGTCTTGGTACCTATTGAGCTATTTGAAGCGGGACGTTCACGTCTTGTTTGAGCAGGGTTGACTTTTGGCGGTGGTAAAGCCGAGTTAACGAATGAATTTAGCATATTTCCCCCATTGCCGTTGTCGCTACAGTTCATGTTTGATAATAAATTCTCACTTGGTCTTCGAGCAATATCTAAGCCTGAAACTTTATTCATTGTATTGCTCCCAGCCCTTGACCTTCCTAAAGTTGTTTGAGACGGTGGACGTTGCACGTGGGATCCTATGATGCTTCTTTGTTTAGGAAGCATCTCGCTGGAACGATCACTAGCTTCACCTTCTTTAAGCGAATGCAGATGAGCGCTGGTGCCTCGCTCCTGAATCGAGGTCATTTCTTGAGTAGCGTGGCAAGTTAGACCGTATTAACTAAAGATAAGGACAAATTTGAGTCGAAAAAGTATAAACACGATCACGTTTCACTCTTGAAAACGGTAAAGGATCAACGAATGTATTATTTTTTTTGGTTCTGCTGTATATGACCTTTTCGATTTCTTCTCCACTATATATGGCAATTCTGGGGTAACAAATACAACAATCAGCGTTACAAAAGGTATTTTGGAATGTTTACAGGATAATTATCTCTCTTACAGTGATGAGAATGCTAAAATTTCAAGTGGTAAACATTGGTTGAAACCTCCTTAGCGCTTTCTCAGGATTTGCGCTTCGCACGGTTTTTTCTTCTAGGCGCGTTTATAAGAAGAAAAAATAACGGAAAAAACAAATGGCGAGGTTTGGTAACTGCGCCATTTGCTTTCTTTGAACTAGAATAGCAATAAAGTCCGTAAAGCGCTAACCTTGCGCAGTCGAGTTCCATGTGGTGCTTAAAGGGACTTGTTAAGTTATGTAGAAAATATATACTTTCACTTTTCTTACATCTTGCTTATTTTTCTTGAATATGTACATAAACAAAAGAATAAACTAGACGATGCTTTTAATGCTCATTATCCTTGATAGGCGTTGAAATAAGTTGTTCCTTTAAAGCGTGTTCAATGCAGGGCAAACCTTCTTCGAACATTTGTAAAAGATTTTCCAGTTCTTTCAGAACCTGGGGTTTCCTGTCTACCCGCCTCTGTTTTCCTGGCAGAAACGATTCTAAGTCCAAGAACATTTCCATTTGTAAACTCTGTGGAGGAGGACACATGCCAAAGCCTAAAGAATTAACCGAGTTTGCAGCTGTTGCGGCGGAACTCAGAATATGATTGAATTGTGTTCCGGATGGAATAGTCTGTTGTGAAATTGGTGCAGTCGTTGATGTCGCGGCAGAACTTGAAGTTGCGATAGTCGTAGAATTGGCTTTGATAGTAGTGTTCCCTGTATTAGCAGAAAGAGGAACACTGTTATTAGGTCCGCTGTTGTTGTTAGAGCCAACATTGTTGTTACCGATACCGGAAACATTGCCGGAAACAGATGAGCCAAGAATATTCAATGGGTGTTCCGAGGCAGAAGAGTTCTTCCTGTTAGAAATGCTTTGACTTCTCTTGATCTTGCCCCCAAAATCAATGTGTTTCTCACTAATTGGAGTCATTGAGACAGGGATGTTGGATGCACTGCTTGTGTTAAATCCAAATTGATTAATATTTTCGTTCGTGGATATGCCAGCGCTCCCCGGCATGCCATTGTTATTCTGTGAGGTTGCTGTATTTGGATCAAGAAGTTTATTTCTCACAACAGGTGTAGGTAGTGGCATTTGTAGTTTTAAATTTGGGTTGTTGCGTTTAAAGTCACCATTGACCCTAGAGCCTTCCTTTTCGTTGGAAAAGTAGTTTGATGAGGTTAAATTATTGCTGCTATTACCACTAATAGTGTTAAGTGTAGAAGAACTAGGTATGCTGTTCAGAGGTTGCAAGAGAATGTCCTTGTTATCTTTGCTATTGGCCATTGGTTTCATCGTAGGAGGAGGCGCGAGGTTCGTGTGAGTAGAATTATGACCAATGTTTTGGGTTGGGGAACCGGCAGGCTTTCTATTGGGAGAAGTTCCAACTCCAAATAGTGGCCTTGAGGGTGAAGAAGCCTTATGAGTAGATAACTTTGTTACATTACCTGGATTGGTTATGCCCATTTGTGTGCTATTTGCAGTGTTACTACCGCTGCTTCCTCTTGAGTTCTCACTATCAGTGTTGTTGTTATAGTTATTACTGTTGTTCGGAGTGGAGCTGATTCCGGAATTAGAAGCAACTGCGGACCCCAATTTTTGATTTGTTATGGTGCTTGGGCAATGTTCTGGCCTATTGCTACTGACTGTCAACCGTCTGGGCACGTTTGAAGGTGATTTATATTGTATTGAGCTAGATGACGAAGGAGTGCCAGCCGTCACTGTAGATGACCTGGCCTTTGTGCTTGGTATTAAAACCGGATCTGCGCTCGCAGGCGTTGGTAGAGCACTATTCGGTAGTTCTTCAGGAATTTCTATTTCAATAGACGTTGGAGCAGTAGTTAATCCACTTGTTGGAGGGCCCTTTGACGTCTTGTTAAATTTTGTTTGGAGTAGCGGCAAAGCAGGTGTACTCTGGCTATAATAATTGTTCCCACTGGATAAAGGTGGAAGGTGTGGTCGCATTTTATTATTATTGATATTTCCGTTGACCTCGTTGGATATTGAGGGAATGAAATCATCTCGTGAACTGTTACCAGCATTTAGAGATGAAATGGATTTGCTTATTTTAGGAGCTTCTGTATTGACATCATTTTCAGCAGTAATAATTTCATTGTCTTCAAAAAGTTCAAGTAATTGTTTTGGAGCCTTACTTTCCAGCTTCTTAGATGATGTCATTGGACCGGCCGTATGTGTTCCAGAGGTGTTTGTAGTTCCAGCTACCATTTTGGAAGGGTATTTTGAGTTCGTATAGTTATTTGTTACTGGTGCATTCAAAGTAGAATTTTGAGCTATTGTACCAGGATAGCCCTTTCCTATCGTTGTCCCTTGATAAACAAAGGGTCTAGTATTATGACTTGTAGGGTCAAAGTAATAAGAATCTTCGTCAGGGTATGCATAGTTGAACAGGTCATGTTGGGCAGTAGCCCACTCGTTGTTGTCCTCAGCCAAAGCATCGAGGTTGATATTATTTTCAATAATATAATCCGACGAACTCAATGAATCAAAATCCCATTTCATTTCCACATCGCCTTCGTTCACTCTCTTAATTTCATTATCATTTGATGCTATTGACTTTTGTGCTTCATCACCCCCGCCATTTTGTGATGGTTTTGGAGCTTCACTGGGTTTTGATGGCTCATTTTCCGGTATACTGCCCTCTATTTTATATTTGTTTTTATTCTTGTCCCTAAATAGTAGATATCGTGATATTAGTTCCTTCAAAATGGATGTTGGCGTCGCCTTGTGGGCCTTGATAAATTTTGATTTCAAAAGATCGTCTGCTGACAATCTCTCCTTTGGATCCTCATCAAGACAAAGCGCAATAAATTCTTTCAAAGATGTACTGTATGATCTGCCCTCAAGCCTCGGTGGTTTCGATTTGATGATTAGTTGCATTGCCCTTAAGGCCTCCACATCGCAGTATGGCGGATTTCCGGTGGCAATCTCGTACGTTGTAATACCTAAAGACCATATATCTACTTTAGTGTCGTAATAAACACCTTCCATGATCACTTCTGGAGCCATCCAGTAGGGGGTCCCAGCCATAGTTTGACGTCGTAAAGAAGTTTGGTTTACTTGTGCAGCGACACCAAAATCGCATAGTTTAACATTACCTTCGTTAGTGATCAGAACGTTTGCTGCTTTGATATCTCGATGAATGACGTTATCTTTATGAATGCATTTTAATGCTACAAGCAGTTCTCTCATAATAACCCCAATGTACTTTTCATCGATTTTGCCTGGCCTTAACAACGAACGCAGTGAACCACCAGCGCAGTGTTCCATTATGATCCAAAGGCTTGTGTCTTTCAAATACGACCCATAATACCGCGTGATATTGGAAATCTGTTTCAAGGAGGCCAAAAACTGAATTTCTCGCTGCACATCCTCCACCTCGTCAGAATCAGAATCTAAATTTAAGACTTTGATAGCATACACTCGTCCAGTCTTCACGTTATAGCCCTTATAAACCACACCAAATTTCCCTCGCCCAATAACTTCCGTTCTCTTGAAAAGTGAACTCACATCCATCTCTCCTTCGGCTAAACCCTGCTTACTATTTTGTGGCTTCGTCGTCATTACTGCCTGTTCTCTATACGTGTTTTGCTTACCAGTCGATGGCGCCCAAATTTATACTTTTTGTTTCTTTATCTGTGTACTGTTAAAAGTAGTACTGTTAAAAGTAGTAAGCTCCTTAGAAAGCGGTTCCGCCTAATAGTTCCTAACTTGTTGTATGTGGCTTCACGTAGGACGAGTTGCCTCTGTTCTTCTTTGACTTTTGCCACGTCGGCAAGCTGCTGCTCTTGTTGATGCCTTTAAAGATTGTCAGATCGGCCTGAGATCGACGTGTGGCATGATAATGTTGCTCGATGGGCTGTAAATAGATAAGAAAGAGTGAAACGAATAGAGTAACGAGGCCACAGATGTGGCGAAACCTGGGAGGATATGTTCTAACGTTATCTAGAGTTCTGATAGAGCATTGTATGCGATAGTACCGCTGACATATGTGCATTCTTTAATTATATCGATGATATCATGCAACACGGGTTAGCTCTGTAGTAATGTAAACCTCTCTAAACTACGGCCAAGAATATCAGCAGCGGAGGTTAAGTTGCAGGTTATACCTATCTGTTCTGTAGTTAGGAAACGTAGGCGCATACTAATTAGGAGTAGCAAGGCAAGATGCAAACTGTGTTGAAATATTTGTTGCTTATTATGTGTGGAAGCTTTTGTGCTTCGGAGGAATTGCAAAACCAGACCAATGTTCCTGCGATATTCTTCTCTTACAAACTGTATGTAGAACAAGAAACATTAATCTTTAGTAACTTTCATTTTTCTTACTAACTAGATGTTATACACATGTTTGTACTTTTGGATAGAACTCCCGGTATTTTAAAGTATCAAGAGGATTATGATAGGGCTGTGACTTTACCAAGAGACACCTTTATTGAAGCGGCTGAGAAATTCTTAGGTGTATGTAATGCTGACACTTATGTGTTTATTAATCAACCAGGCCTGAGGAAATTGGACTTCTTGGAATTTGAAACAGAGTTTGTTTCGTTACAGAGATATATAAGACGGAGTTCAACCGCGATTAAGTTCGAAAAGGTAGACCTATTGCCTCAAGATTTATACTATGATCTTGCAGAGTTTGTAAAGGAGTATTGTAACGTAGACCAGGTGTTGAACTTACGAGGTAACAATACAGAAGATTTCCAGCCCTTTATTGATAGCGAAAAAAGAGTGATTATAATAGAGTACCCTAAGTTACCAGAGGACACTAATGAACGTAAAGAAGCATTCCGCCATTATGACAAGTATTTGAGGACTATACTGGCGCAGATTCCGTCGCCAGAACAAAATGTCATTTACACCTCGTTAAACCCAGGAACTACGCTGGCTCACGAGTCGATCATCCCTATCCAAATATTTCCAGATATCTTTGACATAAAATCCAGAGTGGGTGAAGTGGAACAAAATAATAGAGTTTTGGATGTGCCTCGTCTGTCGTTTAATGACTATACTCCACGATTTTCAGAGCCACCTTCGGAGTATGTCTCAATATTTGATTCACAATTAATTGAGAATAACAGAGGTTTATTACAGCTGATTTTCACAATTTTGGTTGGGTATATTCTTATTCAGTTTTTTTTTCACAAAAAAAACTATTGTAGATGAGAAGATTACTAATAAAAAGGACAACGTGAAACAGACGTCACCACAACTGCTCAAAAAAGTGCAAGAGATCCAGAAAAAGCCATCCCAGCAAGTATCTTGATTATGGTTCGTTATATACATCGATTCTTTGCAAAATTATCCATGAGAGACTTCGCGCCATGCTACAATTTACCAATGCGCATCGAGAAATTTATGCTATCGCATTTAATATGATATAATTATCCGTCTGTTTATATATATATATATATGGGGCCAAACTGAAAGGCGGCAGTTACATTACATCGTCTCCTCTACCTAGTCATGAACATCAGTGGCACCTTAAATACGCTCCGGTTGCTTTATAACCCATCACTGTGTAAGCCTAGTCTAGTTGTCCCCACTTTTAACGATCTTCCTATACCAATCCACGATTCTATAAAGGCCGTGGTCTTGGATAAGGACAACTGCATCGCCTTCCCTCATGATGACAAAATATGGCCAGATTACTTGCAACACTGGGAAACCTTAAGGTCGAAATACTCTAACAAAGCACTCTTGATTGTTAGCAATACCGCCGGTTCCAATTCTGATAAGGACTATTCGCAAGCAAAACTTTTGGAAGATAAGACAGGTATACCTGTTTTGCGGCACTCTACAAAGAAACCAGGTTGTCACAACGAAATATTAGATTATTTTTATAGAAACAAAACCATAACAAATCCAAAAGAGGTTGCTGTTGTTGGAGATAGGCTTTTTACTGACATCTTGATGGCAAACCTAATGGGTTCATACGGGGTGTGGATTCGAGATGGTGTTAAAGTTTCGGCAAATCCTCTCTACAAGTTCGAAAAAAAATTATACAACTTTTTGGGATTTTGATTAGGCAACTTTAATAAAAAGTAAAACATTTTAATTTTTTATATAGTACATATTTTTTGAGGCTTTCTCTACCTTCATTAAATACAGAGAAAAGGCCGGAAACTAACCCATGTATCAGCTCTAGAACCATGGCATGAAGTTCACGTCTGTTCTTGCTAAGTTTCTTGGACTGACAGCGCTGCCAATACAGTCTAGGATGAACTGGGTTGTGACTGTAGGTGTTGAATTCAAATGGCCCAATTGTGCCACCTTTCTAATAATTAGGTCAACGTTGGTTTGAACCATCTCACGTAACTGTGGATTTTCAATGATTGGCCGGTGAAGGTTGCTAAACCATGATATGATCTCGTCACGGATGAATAGGGCCAAGTATGTGTTCAGTTCATTATCAGGTTCAATTAATGCACGTGATATGGTAAATAAATTTACCGCAAATATACCTTCTAAAGCAGAATCACCTATCAAAGATTGAATATTAGGCGTCAGTCTGAATGGAACTGGTTCATTATTATGAAATATCGGAGAATCTGGTGGAAGACTTAAGTCATGATTCTTTAGCAATGGTTTCACCCTTTCATATGGAAATCTTGAGGGTAACATTTCTAAAGTAAATACATTACCAGAGGTTTTGTCAACATGGATTTTGTGAGGAGTACGGTTATTGATCATCATCATGTAAGACATGAAGACAAACGAACTGTATTGTAACGCAAATTGTTTACGGAATAACCAGAAATCTTCAAATTGAGTAAACAACGAGGTAAAATGGTCTTTTAAAACATTTGATGGTACAAACATTGTTTGAATTGAATTGAAAATTTCAACTTTCAATATGGTCATATCTGGCGCAGGCAGAGCATCATCATGCGCTGCGTTTAGTTTATCTGCCATAAAATCTTGGATATCATCCGGGTCAAATCCTTTTTTCTTGCAAAATTCATTGTGAATTTCATGAAGGGTAGTAAAAGAAACACTATCATTCATGATACGGACTTGTGGAGATAGCGGGATTGCCATTGGTAGATTGAACTGTATACTGCGACGTCTTGTTTCCACATTCTTGGATAATGACTTGTTGAATAATCTGTACAATTGAAACATCCTTTCTTCTCTTCTTGAATGGCGAACAGCTGGATATTGAACAGCAAATGAATGTACACTGCCATCATGGCCCCGAATCATTAAACGCCTATATGAAGAATGTGTTCCGCGAACAAAATCGACCGTGGGTAAAAATCTGGCAATTTTAATAAAGTGAACATTATTATCCTTGTTCAAAAGATACTGGCCAGGAATTTCAATATCCTCGAATTTTTGGTGATGGAAGTTGCTTAAATGTGGACATAATACTTCTAGATTTTCTTTTTTTGATGCTCTATCAAGCTTGTTTTCCAACCTCCTTCGCCAGTAACGTAATCTCTTGATATAAGTTTCGTAATCCGGTTTATTGTCAATAAAGTCGGCATTGAACTTTGGTCTTATATAAGGCGCCAACAAAGTTGTAGAAAATTTGACCAAATTTTTTTCTGTATTTTCAGGAAGTTTTGGATTTTTCCTAGGAAATGGTAAGCGATTGTAGTTCAGCGTTCCATCGATCAATAGGACATTTATCAACCTGAAAAGATCTTCGTCAGTAGTAGATTTGAAACGGTCGTTTATTTGGGCAACAAGAGACTCTAAGGATAAGGCCAACAATGGATAAGCTGTCTTTAGAATATTGTTTAACTCTTGTAAATATTCCCAAGGCTGGCGCCGTCCATTCCGATCGTTTGTATCTGGTTTATCCCCCATAACAGCCATTGTCTGTCGTTGGATAACGGCGAAATCTTCCTTTGTCGTTCTTAATTGGAAGTGAAGAGCTTGAGGATAACTTTTAGCAATTCTGATTAAGATATGACGAACCATATTGGCCTCCTTATGTGATAGAGAGGTTAATAGTTGCGGAATGAAAGTAATCCAGTACCAAACGGGTATTTCGCCTCTAAAGGAGTCAAATGCGTTTGTGAGCATGCCCGAAGCATCATCTATACTGATGAGCCATAAAATCCTGCACAATAACTCCCTAATCTTCGAGTTCTTATACAGGCCGGCGGCTTGTAAATAACAGCTTATTGCATTACTAGCAAAACTAATGTTGTTTGGCTCTTCTGACAAACGACGGTCATTGAAGAAACCCCATTGGGCCCACGCTTTAGCCAAGTTCAAGTCTATCTGAACAGCTGTTGCAAAGGCTTGATTTGCCTCTTCATATGCGCGTAATTTAGACAAAAACATACCCTTCAATGTGAAGAATTCAGCTTTTTGGACAGTACCAAAGTAAACCAAATTAGTATTACTAATAACATCCAGACCCGTTGTTAATTCGTTCATGTTTTGGTAATGACATTTAGCTTGCTCCCTTAACTTTAGGAAAGCCTCCTGAATTTCTATATTCGGTAGGGTGTAAATACGTGCCAGCTGACTGATACACACGTCAGGCATGTTGTGCTTCCTTGCAACATGTGCAAACCTGTTGATTACCCAGGCAATTTCATGATATCCCCTATATGCATGAGTATTAATATTGCTATTACTGTTTGATTGTTGAAGTGCCGGTATTAATGGGAGATATGCGTTGTTAATAACCTGGAATGCATGTTGTCTCCATGTTACTAGGTCATTCCACATATTCACATCATCCCATGTGTTTGGTAGACGGTCTCTCCAAGCTTGCAAGATGCGCTTAATCTCTTGGGCTTTAGAATCCAGATTCTGTACTGTTGTTGTATGCAAGTTAGCATATATCTGTGCCGCTTCCAAAAATTCCATGTACTGTTGAAACCCATGTAATAGCCACTTATGAGCTGGTGTATATCTAATTGGCAGAGACACCCACTTTATTAGACTTAATTGTATTCCTTCATCGCATAGCTTTCTAACTTCTTGATCTCCTTTTCTGCTTTCTGCGAAATTTTGAAGAGCCAAAAAGGTCTTAAACATTTGCCTTCGTGGAGTTGGAACGTCCATAACGCTTTTTACTGATTGCTCAAGTGCATCACGATCACTGTTCCAATCAGCAACACGCCAACCACATTCTAATAATAAGTCCGTGAACCCTTCATGCTTCGCTAATTCAGTTAATACGTCCCAATGTTGTAATTTTTCAGCACACTGTATCCAGTTATCTTCCCATAGTGCATACTCAGACTGTGAGTAGGGCAAGGCACCACTACGAGCTTTGACCTGTGCCACTTCATAAAGTTGTTGAGCTTTGTCCCAAAGGCCAATTTGTTCATATGATAAACCAATGTTAGTCTCTGTGTATTTTGCTCTACGTCTCCAAAGACCATAAAACATGTCTTCTTCTTGTAGATTGACGTATAGTTCTAATAGCGCATCTTCGTTGGCTTCGATAATTTTTGTATTGTCGATGCTAGTATTGCTTTGAATGGATTCCAAGATGTTAATCGATTGATACCAAGCGTTGTATGATATCGCCAAGTATTTGACCAAATGAGGGGGTAATTCTAACGATTCAATTTTACTTATTGAGTCCAATAGCATATTAATCACATTTGTCCTAGAGGAAATTTGTCTGGTATGATAAGGTTTAGAAAGCAATGTAATGATAGATCGAACAAACCCGTATTTTTCATTCTTTGGAATACTTTTGTATACCTGGGGAAATAACGTAACCCACGCTCTATGAATTGCTTTTGGATCTTGGTAAAATATTTCAATCAAAGAATCGATGAAATCCGAAGAGATTATTCGACATAAACCTTGCATGGAAGCTATATGACCTTTAACAAAGTTTGATAATTCCAGATCGTTTACTTCGGTTACCATTTCAGCATTTTCTGGGAGGTACTCTTGTAAAATCGATGGTGGAGACAAACAATAAATGTTCTTTAAAGATAATTCCTTCTCTCTATTAAAAGAACCATATAGTAATTGTAAAGCTTGATTTAACCATGGATAATCAGCAATAAATTCCCAGTTTTGGTCCCGTATAACATAATATAGTCTCTCTTTGATATCTCTTTCCAAACTATTATCCAAAATAGTCATGAATCTTTTCCTTATACCGATGTCTTCAACACGCGTTCCTACGAGGAAAGGTTGTTCCATTCTAACGGTAATTTCTGTGTTATTAAAATGTTCTTGATCAAACAGTTTCAAGACTATTTCGTAGAATAGCTTTGACAATGAAGGTTCCCCTCTAATCTCAAACGCCAGCATCTTCGTTAATATAGCCGCTTTTTCTTTAACAGTTGGAAAAATTTCAGTATTGAATATCCAGCTTCTGGACATATTGACAATTTTCCTCAAAAAATTTTGATCCATGGAGTGATCAATCAGAAGTGCCACAGTGGAGAGGAAAGGACGACGGGAGTCACCCAAGAGTGAGACTTTCAAAGATAATATATATAAAACTTTCTCTAAAAGTTTCGTCGTAATCCTTGCCTCTTCCAGAGCCATGGCGTCCTTCGGTTGTGAAATGCTTAAGTGATCTTTGCATAACTTACTGAACGTCTTCATCAAAGGCGTTAATAATGGGACGATGTTATCCGGAAAGTTCATGAAGAGTACCCAAGCTAGAGTTACACCAGCTGTAACTGATGAGGTTTCCTGAAGATCCTGAGTTATCACGGAGGTTAACATTTGGATAAATGTCTTACCAGGGCTTTCTTCTTCAATTATCACTGATACACCCTGAGCTTTTATTGCCTTCATTATTACCTGCAAAACTTTTTGCAGAGCTTCCTGTACATCGTGATGATCAGATTTGATACATTTTTCTAGAAGATTTTGAATGGTAGGTAAGTTTTCCATTATCCATTCTTTTGTCTTATTTTTGAAGAATACATAAAGCACATCCAAAGCATTCATGCAGTAGTAAAGAATATTTTCGGAATCGAGATCTTGAAATATCAAAAACTTCTCGAAGTAAACCAGTTTAACATTGACGTTTGTCCAATGCTTATCTGAGATTAATTCTGATAAAATATTGATAGCTCTTAATCCTAGTTCTGTTTCTATGGCACGGTGATTACTTGCACACACGTATCTTATCAAAAACGCCGTACAAGCCTCGCGTAAATGTAAAGATATAGGCGAGTTGTTATTAGCGTCTACAATTATTGCGGTTGTGTCAGCCTCAACTGGATTAATATCACTTTTAGAATCGGACATTACAACATCTCCGTCGGAATCGGTCTTGGTATTATTTACATTCGTAATTTCTAAGGTCTTGTTCTCCCAATAAAGAATTAATGACGCCAAATCAATAGCTAAAGTATGACTATCAGAGTTTGAATTTGACATGAACGTTATCTTATTCATATGATGAATAATATTTGATATGAACAAATCTCTTGAATTGAAAAATAAATCAGGGTGGCTTATCAAAAATTGGTATAAAATGTTGTTCTGACTAGAAGAATTTTCTACCATTACCCTTTTAACCCAGTTAATCCAGGTATCGGGCGTCCCAGCTGCGTTCATACGTTCATGGAGAACAGGGGTGAGAACGTCCAGCGATTGCTTAACTAAGTACCTAGCTTCGACATGAGAAGAACGTAATAGGGCAACAAAAACCTGGGTGACAACTTTAATAGGGAAATCAAACTTGGATATGAAATATGATGTAACCAGGTACGCGGATTGTTTGATAAGGGTATCTTCGAGCTTTATGAAATTCCAGCAGAATTTTATTATATCTTTCTTTATCTCGGCTATAATTTCTGGATCTGCCTTAATGAAAATTGCTGACAGTTGTAAGAGTTCAAAACGGAATAAATCATGATGGTCTAGAACGTCATATGCTAAAATTGCATTTGAGTTCTTCCAAATTTTATTGTGGAGTAACTCTAACCATTTAGGTTTTTTATCCTCCACAAGATAGCTTTTCAAAGATCCAGATGTTGCCACTTCATAAATCAAAGTTGAATTTATGACATTTTTAAGTACAAATATTCTAGCATCCAAACATTTGTCAGATAGAACGAAAAGTGTTGCATCATTTATGAAGTTATTCTGCTTTTCTTTATTTGAACTTGCTATTATATTATGGAAGATGAATTTCTTGAGGGAATATGAGGCTTTGATACCATTTGAAAAAGAAAAATCAATGAAATCTAGGAGCAGAGGATTTTGATCCCTTTCGGATAATTCAGTGAAACGCAGGTAAAGAGCTTGGAATTTTGCAATACTTTGATTTAATTGTAGATGGTCGATGTAAAACGAGTTTTCCTTTATTGTTTTTAATGTCAAGTTCAGCATATCTTTTAATTTCAAAATCATGTTGCCTTTTTTCTTTAGCCATTCGTCCCCATTCGTGATCACCATTGTATTAAAGAGATCAACCATATTAGTAAAAAAACTAACAACACGTACTTGGTTTTTTGGTATATTGGAAATGTAAAAGTCATAGAAGTTGTCGAGTTCTTTCTCAAAATCTTCGGCCAGCTCCTTTGCTTCAGGTCTTTGCACAATATTGCACATGAAAAGCACTAATTGCCTTAACGTCATATTTTTCTTGAAGTACTCTGTTACGGGGTTATGGAAACGGTTCAGGTACCTCGCTAGTGGTGTACGAAATGGAGAATCCAGTTGAAGACGTAGTTTTCTCTCTAGAAGCATAACTTTGAGCAACAAATCATTTAAAAACATATCAGCTTGTGGTGGCAGTAGATGAAATATATTAATAATGCTTACTATTATTTTAGTTGGCATCTGCTCTGCTAAATCTTGGCCAAATAATGTGTCAAGAACTTCAACACGGCACCATGCCGTGAGGTGATCTAACAACTTTCTTCCGATTTCTACTTTAAAGTATGCAATCAATAACTCGAGAAGCTTCGATAAAGCATCCAGACCAGGGACCGTCAGCTTTTGGTGGTCAGATAAATTCATTAAAAGAGGTTTTAATCCGTTCTGAAGTAATTCTTTCGGCAATTTAGAGTTTTCTGCTAAGGAACCTTTCAAAGCTTCATATGTAGTATTAATAATTTCTGGTGAAGTTTTCAGCATTGTTTTGAAAAAAACAGCTAGAATTCGAATTCTGATGTTTCCTTGTTGAGCTGTGGCAAATTCTTCATTTTTAAGAGCAATCGCAAGTAATTTTATGCACGCTATTCTTAATTGTACTAATTGCTCGGAAGTACTATATTCGGTTGTCTTTTGGATATTGGTGGATAGTGATTCATCTTCTGCATCTGCCAAGACAATAGATTCTTGGAGTAACCTAAACAGTTCTTCATTAAATGTTAGAAATGTGTTTGGTAGACTTAAACAGAATGTGATAGCATCGACATTACCGATTTGCATAGTGAAAGGTAATGCTCTTAAAGGTTTTGCAAATATTGGTGATAGAAGAAATTGTTTGGAATGATCCATCAATTTTACTATAGGAATTCCAGTGAGGTTTGAAATTGTATGTAAGGACTTCTGGCAGGCATTTCTTACCTTAGGATTTGCATTACTTAATTCGCATACTATGTCCGTCAGTGTGTTCTCCAAGACTTTGTTACCCAAATCCTCTTCTTTTACATCCGCGAACGTAATACTTAATAGATCTATTAGTAATTTCTCAGCGCTATCTGTTATAGGAGATGGGGCCTCGCTCTGAGTGTCCTTCAGCACAAATAATAGACCATTGGCTAGGTTATACTGATACTTTTTTAGGAAAACTGAGGACGACTTAACATTATCAATGAGAACTTTTATACCCAAGACACCGCCTCTTTTGTTGTAATATGTTTCGTCGTAACACAAATGGATAAACTGTTTAGCTAATTCCGGTATGAAGGAGTGACTTAAAGCTAGTTCCTCCCCATATATCAGACAACTTTTTTCGTATATTCTTTTGTACACCAAAACACCCACCTCACGAACTTCTGGAATGTAGTACGAAAGGGCAAAGGGAATAGCATCTAGAATCAATGAGCTATCTAGCATGAAGTTTGGGTTCTTTAGATCGATGTTAAATGTCCCATTATAGTTTCTCTTATTAAGCAACGTAGTGTTTACTTGTAATAGGCAGAAATGATCCAAAAGGTTATTCAGTAGGTCCATTGCGTCATCTTTTAGTTCCTTTATCGAAGTTGCGTAAAAAACGCTCTCCAGTAACCTCAAAAACAAATTTTCTTGGTTCGAATAATCTCTCTTATTTACAGTTGGTTCCAAATCAAAGTTTTTTTCTATTTCAATCCTCTCTAGCTTTATAGAATTCACTGCTGTCTTCAACAGTTCCGTGTAATTCGTAGGAAACTCTGCTGATGATTTTGTCATTAACAGTAGTACACAGGTTAGATACTTGTAAGCACTCTTCCTGTAGTGAATATCACTTTTGTAGCTTTGCAATATATTCAAAGCGGACTGGATTCCTGGCGTTACAGAAAGCGGTACATCTTCCGGCATACCATTGATTTTGAAATCTGCTATCGCATCAATGTCTAGTTCCGTTTTTTCCGTGAGGTCCGTTGGTGGCTTTAAAAATTGACGATTTCTACCTCCTAATTTGCCCAGTATTCTGACTACGTTGTGGCTGATAGCATGATTAAATGGTTGAGGTTGCAGAAGGTTAAACAAGGCCTTCGAAACGTCATCGATTACCGGTTCGATTATAGGATCAAAATACTCGGCGGTCAAATTATCAATACATAATTCTAAGGTCCTTAAACCCTGCGAAACGAGATCAGGATATTGCTGTAATGCAAATACCAATGGTTTCATCAAAAATGGCAAATAAGGAGCAAGCACACTTAACCGAACTGGTACAGTGATGCATAATTCCACATAAAGTTCTCTCTCGTGGGGCAATCGTGCAGTAAGTATCATTTGGTTTAAAGATTGTAATAGCACCTGTAGTATGGGCTTAATCGATCTATATAAGTTTTCAAATCTGCCCCCACCTATACTTCTAAAAAGAGTTCTAATAAGATAAAAGTATACTAGAGGCTCTTCTGCTGTAGTTGAGTATTTCAGGGAGTTTAGAATTAGATCGTTTAAGTGTGGAAGAAGAACAACCTCATTGATATTGGGGAAAAGATTGACGGACATAAAGGACAATTTGAAAAGTCGTATTAGGACATTAGAAGTGTTAAAATCAACGTTTCCTAAATCTTTCAATTTCCCTTTCAAGAATCTTAAAAGGATGCCAGCAAAATTTGGGGAGGTTATTTCACTTGTTAAAAAGGATTGCGCGACATGTAGCAGCCCAGAATCCTCCAGCATTCTTTCATAGACAAATGGCAGTTCCTGTTCAATTATTTCATTAAAAGTGGCATTATCCATCTGCATAAACATAAATGCCAAATAGTCCATTAACTCACGAGCATCTTTGGTGGCTGAGACCGGTAGGCTGGGCATTGATATATCAAAATGTTTTTTTGTTGTTTCTGGAGATAATTTTTCATTATGATCTTTAAAAAATTGCAAACCAATAATACATTCGTGAAATAAATCCTTGAAAACAATGACTTCCTCATATGAAAAAACCCTGGAAACAGAAGCCCACAATTTAGGATTAGCAACCGTATATTCGTTAGGAGGTGGGTTAAAGACTTTTAAGTCATGAATTATTGTTTTTAAGAAAGACATTAAAGTTCTGTATAAGTAAAAAGCATCCTTGATGGGATCATTTGTTGGTGTGGGTAGTAATAATATAGGTGCGTAGTTTTTTATGTCAAACATTTCAACGTCATTCTTCACCACTTTGTCAGATTCTGTCATTTCAACATCGGGACTATCATTGATATCTTCTTTTTTAGGCTGTGGCATCAAATGGTCGTCATCGGATGGTTCCAGTACCTTCCTCATAAATTCCTCACTCTCTTTGTCATTATCCTGTATAGAGTTTTTGACCTTTTCTGCTTTCTCCTTCTTATGCGTTTCGTATCTTCCATAGTACTTCATTATTGTATCGTACTGTCTGTTTAAGGTTTTAAATCTATTCATATATGAGTCAATGATTATCATTAACAATTTCTTTGCTCTAGGGGCCTCTTGTGGGTTCTCCTTTCCCAATTTTAATATTCTTTCAACTAAATTAAGCAGCAATTTTGCACTCATGATTTGTACAGTTAAGGCTAATGACTCATCCAATAGATATCCAGTGTAAATCTTTATTGTTTTTTCAATTTCACTTAGTTGTAATTCAGATCTTATATTATGAATGAAATCTGCCACAGTACTATAAGCCAGGGGCCTTAATGTTTCATGCATAGTAAAACCGTTACCAATAAGTATACGTTCGTCAAACAGATAGTCCAATTTGGGTAAAAAGAGCTTTTTGTAGTTTGTAGATAGAATGTGTCTAGTGGCATGCAAAAGTTCCTTCCTAGCAGATGATAGTTCAGAAGGGCAGTCTTGTAAAAGCCTTATGATTAAATCAGGAACAAAATTCACATAATCCTGCAAAAATTCAGGAGCGTATCCTCTAATGAATACGTAAGCCAAGAAAGACGTGGCCTTGATCTGGGCTAATATAAAATCACAGTAAGCCGGTCTGTTGATAATCTCCGTCGATATAGAAGTGAAATGTTCTCCCCGTGATTCCGCCTGTTCTCTCGCTTCCTGTTGTTGTTTAATTTGTATATTCAATAGATTCATAATAAGAGGAGTGAATTCCGGAAGCGAGGTGCTAGTCAACTGCTTGTAAGACGAATATAAAGTGACCATTGTAATAGGGCATTCAGAAAGGATTTTAAAGGAAAACATAGATGACCTCAACCCGTTTGATGAGGTAGAGTTTTCAAACCTTGGCTCCGTGGATGATTGTTTCGATGGAAAGTCCTTTTCTTCATCATTTTTGGAGAATTCATCGAGAAGTTCATCTGCCTGTGGTTCTTTTGGTGAATCCAAATCACCCCGTTCTGCTTTCCCGGCTTCATAAAACGTCTGGTTTATAAGGTTTGGTGTATTTTTATAAATCTGAATAATTATTCGTATGAAGGAGTCGAGTTTGTCCTGTAGTATTGATTTGAATGATTTGAAAAGTGTCGTCAGCACTTTCATACATAATATCCCATTTTCTTCGTTTTCCTTTGGTAGTACTGAAAGTAAAAACTCGAGCACTTCCATTGCGTAGGGTTGAAAGGTTTGGTTCATGAGACACCTGTTGAAAATATCAAGCATAGAGTTTCTCAACTTTTGTTCCGGTGAATGCGCATCATATGAAATAGGAACTTCCTTTAGCTGGTTTAGAAGTAAAGGTATCACAGCTTGTAAGAAAAAATGGTAATCCTCAGGAGAATTCAGTAATTCCATTATGTCGTACAATTCCGATAGAGTGGAATATCTCGATTGTAGAGTGGCATCATCATCGCGAAACCTACTGGCGAATTGCTCGATCTGCTCAGTGAGTGACATCGGCAAAATGCGGTATTCTTTGTAACTATGGAGATATCGTGTGATAGATCTTCTCTGAATTTAATCTTCTTTATGTAATTACGTGTGATACCTCCGATTTTGTTGGTGTTGTTTATTAGAATACAACTAAAAAAGGCTATTAAAGAAAAATGGTTCTTGAGCTTTTTTTTCAGTTTGACCTGGAAAACTGTCTGACCACGTGATCACTTACCAAATTAGGAAACACAAGATTCAAGGTGGTCTTTTGAACAATTGTTGGTTGAATTTGTAATTTGAGGGTACAATAAATGCAGACTGATTTGGTATTCGATACGTGCGTTAGCTATTTTCGTGCGTTTTGTTTGTTCCTATGATCTCAGCGGCGTCCAGATGCTAGTTGAAAAGGCATGAATTATGGCTTTGTCTTGAAATGCGCGTGTCCGTAAAATATTGTCTGGCAGAGTAGCGTACAATTCTTAGTTTTGGCTTTTTGATTCAAGTTGATCTTCAAATTTCACTTATTTGCGTTCTGGCGATCTATCTGAAGGAGTTGATTAGTGGCGGCTAAAAGTGATGCAGCTCGTCCTTCTGTTTGCCCTATTGAAGGTGAAGCCTTCCGTGCACAATGCGAAAAAAATGTTCTTTTTTTTCCTTCGTTTCGTCTCAACGTGGGAACGATCAAACTGGAAAAACCGAAGAGAAAAATGTTAGAAAATAAATAAATAAAAAAAACACGTACGCTGTAACAACTTAGGTCTGATTCAACCAAATCGGAGCTTGCAACTGAAGAAATTAGTAATTTTGAGGGTTACTAAGGAGGCCATTTGCAGAAGAATATTGGACCATCATGTCTCAGCAGAATATTTTGGCAGCTAGTGTTTCAGCGCTCTCTCTTGATGAATCTACTGTGCATACGGGCGGAGCATCTTCCAAAAAAAGTAGAAGACCTCACAGAGCATATCATAACTTTTCCTCGGGCACTGTTCCTACTTTGGGCAATTCACCCTACACTACACCCCAATTGAATCAGCAGGATGGTTTTCAACAACCTCAAGCCTTTACCCCTAAGCAATTTGGTGGCTTCAACAACGGTTCGGGTTCCGTTTTGTCCACGCCTGTAATGGTGAGTCAAGAGCGATTCGGTGCGAGTGAGGCCTCCTCGCCATATGGTCAATCTATGCTTGATATGACAGCGCCTCAACCTACATCTCACATTGTTCCAACTCAAAGATTTGAAGATCAAGCTCAATATTTACAACGATCTTTCGAAACTTGTAGAGATTCTGTTCCGCCCTTGCCGACCACCCAGTTTTATTGTGTTGACCAAGGTTCATGTGATCCGCACTTGATGAGTTTATCCATGTACAATATCCCCGAAAGTGAACACTTGAGAGCCGCCACGAAGCTACCACTTGGATTAACCATCCAACCATTTTCCACTTTGACACCGAATGATACAGAAGTTCCCACAATTCCATTACCAATGGATGGTACGCCTTTGCGTTGTAGACGTTGTCGTGCGTATGCTAATCCTAAATTTCAGTTCACTTATGATTCAAGTGTTATTTGTAATATTTGTAGAGTTAAGATGCAAGTTCCAGGTGAGCATTTTGCGCCCATGGGTCCCAATGGGCAACGAAGTGATTTGAACGAAAAATCAGAGTTATTGCACGGAACAGTCGATTTCTTGGTGCCAAGTATTTACAATGCTATTCAGGAGAAGGAGCCTTTACCACTACACTACGTGTTTTTGATTGATGTTTCATTGTTAGCTAATGAGAACGGAAGTTCTTTAGCCATGGTGGAAGGTGTCAGGTCATGTATTGAGTATATTTCAGATTTCCAGCCAAATTGTGAGGTTGCTATAATCGTTTATGATAATAAGTTGCGGTTCTTTAATTTGAGACCAGATTTAGATAATGCACAAGAGTACATTGTAAGTGAATTGGACGATGTTTTCTTACCATTTTATAATGGATTATTTGTTAAACCCGGAAACTCGATGAAAATCATTAATGACACATTGATAAAAATTAGTGGTTACATCTCCACCGACAAGTATAGTCACGTACCCCAAGTCTGTTATGGTTCTGCTTTACAAGCCGCAAAATTAGCGTTAGACACAGTAACTGGCGGGCAAGGTGGTAAGATTATTTGTTCTTTGAACAGCTTGCCAACGATCGGCAACGGGAATTTATCGCTAAAAAGGGACAATGCACACATTGCTCATGTTAAATGCGACAATGGGTTCTATAAGAAATTAGCATCGGATTTTTTGAAATCCTACATTTCTTTAGATTTATATGTGACCAATGCGGGATTCATTGATATGGCCACTGTGGGCCATCCTGTAGAGATGACTTCCGGTATTTTGAAATATTATCCCCACTTTCAACAAGAGACGGATGCCTTCACTTTGGTTAACGACATGGTTACAAATGTCTCCAATATTGTTGGTTATCAAGCTTTATTGAAAGTTCGCTGTTCTACTGGGCTATCTGTGGAACAGTACTACTGCGATTCATCTGATAATACGGATCATGATCCAATTATTCCTGTATTGACTAGAGATACCACCTTAGATGTCTTACTAAAATATGACAGTAAAATAAAAACAGGAACCGATGTTCATTTCCAAACTGCATTGTTATATACTGATATTGATGGTGTCAGAAAAGTTCGTTCTATTAACACGTCAGGTGCGGTATCTAATAACATTCGTGAAATTTTCAAGTTTATAAATCAAAATCCTGTCATGAGAATAATGATCAAAGATGTCATAAAGACGCTCGGTGATTGTGACTTTGTAAAGATCAGAAGATTAATTGATGACAAGATGGTCCAAATCTTGACCCAATATAGAGGATTGGTTAGCAGTAACTCATCAACGCAATTGATACTGCCGGATTCTATAAAGACATTGCCTGCTTACATGTTAGCATTTGAAAAAAGCGAATTAATGAAGCCAAACGCTCAAAGTACCCGTGGTAATGAACGAATTTATGATTTATTGAAGTACGATTCATTGAACTCAGCACAACTTTGCTACAAACTTTATCCACAAATTGTGCCATTCCATGTATTATTAGAGGAAACTGATCTGACCTTTTACGATGCTAATGATAAATTATTACAGATCAACTCCAGCTCTATTAATAATCTATCTGTAAGAGCCTCACACTCTAATTTCATTAACGGCGGTTGCTACTTGATTTTCCAAGGTGATACTATCTATCTATGGTTTAATGAGAACACCAATAGAATGCTCTTGCAAGACCTGCTGTCAGTGGATGAATCCTTGCCCGTCAGCCAAATTTCGTTATTTAGTGGAACATTGCCTGAGACGGGCACTAGTATTAATCAAAAGGCTTCAAACGTCATTAAAAACTGGCAACAAGTAGTCAACAAGTCATCATTGCCGTTAGTCTTGTTGAGGCCTAATGTTGATCAATATTACAGTAATGTGATGAGTCAATTGCTTTGCGAGGACAAGACCGTCAACAGAATCGAATCATATGACAATTACTTGGTGATAATGCATAAAAAAATTCAAGAAAAACTTCAAAAAGACGATTTCATTAAAGTCTCGACTGCCGCAACTCACGAAAATATCCATCAAAAATTTGTGCAGTTTTGAGCCTCGCTCAAAGGAGACCCTGTGCTTACACGCAGAAAACTGGAAATAACGACATATTGTTGTGGCTGTGGCCGATGCGGTTCGTATATCCATTACTAAATAATTAAATACGTAAATGAATGAATAGACTGATATGATTGTGATTTTTACGTGTTGGCTATATTGCGCCTTTCTGCATTCACCTGCGCCTCCTCTTGTAGAAAGGCGTTGATCAAGGGGAATACAGGAGAAGTATTTTTGGGTTCGTGTTTTGGTGGGGTTCCAGCCACAGAAGGGCTCTCGGCAGCGAAACGCTGACTATGCTGAGAATACTGCCAAAAAAAAAAAAAAGGCAGTATGTGAAACGCAGGCAGAGAAAGGGTGAAATTCTACATAGGATGAGAGAATCTCATAATTACAGGGATAAAACTGTAGCTTTGCTTCCTCTTTTATCTTTATTTTTTCTTGACTGTCTTCTCTGGTAAATCTTGCAAAATTACTACTATTTTGTATTTCAGAAGCGTTTTTTCCAAAGAATACTATATCAAACAGACGCAAATGAATCAAACAGGAAGGACCATAGGCGGTCCTCAAAATGGCGTGAATACAGTGATTAACCCCTTCAGAGTTTCTCCTTCAGAGGACAGAGTATCAAGCAGGGATGAAACGCCCAGGAATTATAAGTATGTGTAGCTCCACTCCCAAAATTGCACTACAGTGTAACTAACAGTCATGACTACTTCAGAATACTAACTTAACTCTTTTTCTCCTTTCAAAATCGATTGAGATAATCCATAATTATTGCAGTAACCCATTTTTAAATGAAGATGACACTAGGAGGGCCCATAACAGTAGCGTTTCCAATTCTAGACAAGAAAGACTCCCATCATATGAAGAAGCTGCGGGGACACCGAAACAGCAAGCTCCATACCCAAAAGAAAAGAAACGCAGTAGTGGTTCAAATAGTCACCAACACAACCACCACCACCATCGTCGTACATCACACGGACATAGGGACAAAGATAAGCAGAAGAGCAAAAGCAGAACCAAGGTTAAGCCCCCTAAAAATGTAGACACTATTGACAAGATGGATGTTACAGGATTATTTGGCGGATCTTTCCATCATGACGGCCCCTTTGATGCATGCACTCCACAGAGAAATAAGAATAATAAAGTGGCGCCTGTACTGGCCTTCCCAGCAGATGGTCCAAATAATACAGTAGGCGGCCGCACAAGTAAGAAGTCTACCTTAGATGAGGTGTTTGGTAGGGAAACAGTAGACGACGATTCTGAGACGCTGAACCAACTACAAGATAGAGCATATTTATTCAATAAGGCCAATTCCAGTACTACGACTTTGGATGCGATTAAACCGAATTCAAAAAATATTACCCAGTTCGATTCCAAAATGAAAACTGAACTAGTCCATGGGCCCATTACGATGGGTCTAGGCTCAACGACGTTCCTGGATGGCGCACCAGCGTCTTCCGCTGCCATAGAGCAAGATGTTATCAACCACGCACAAGAATCTCGTAGGAAAAACAGCATAGCAAGAAAAAAGTCTCTCCCCTCAAGAAGACATCTACAAGTGAACAACAACAATTTAAAGCTAGTGAAAACACATAGTGGACACTTGGAGCAAAAGGACGTAGACGATAATAGAACTTCTGTTCCGGTCACTGCCACCCAAGGAAGCGGTCACGAAGATGTTGTTAAAAAGGAAAACACCGGCAACAAGCTATTAAGGAGGGTGAAAAGCTTGAAAACTAGTAAAAAGCACTGATCAATGCTTCTTTCTTGCGTTCTTTTTGTTGCGCCCATATATTATTTTATTTATTACATTCATATAGCAATATTTACCTTATTTTATTGGTTACTTTTCTATACGCAAAATCACTACACTATGTTATGTTAAGGTCTCCGATACGGGAATATACCAATCAATACTTATCACTTCGGATTTTTTATGGGTCTTATCCCCACTGTTCCATTTTCTTGTTTAAGGCATCCCGGAGGATAAACTAAAAAGGTGGCCCATCCCACCCGAAATGAAAGTAATCATCTGCTAGCAAAAAGTAAAGAAATGAGAGCATGCAGTGATGTACTGGTGGACGAAATTGTGACCCATACCCACCGAAGAAACATCCGCATGACGTGTTACTGTTACTTCCCGGATTAAGGGATGCATTCTAACTCTGTGCGCCCTTTTCTCTGCAGTTGATCCGCATTCCCCGTGGCTGTGCACATTAGGGGACAGTAAGTAATTCACTTTCTGATCCCGCACTCATAGCGATGGAATNACTCATAGCGATGGAATAATATACCGGATTTCACACCTTGCTATTGAGTGAAGTACTGCTTGGTGAAATGATATCTTTATGTTCAATATTAATGGTCGTGTGGATGAATATATGGGCATGGGTTAATTAGTTTTAGGGGCACGGAGTAAACAAGAAAGGAGGGCCAGAATCATTAGTAGAGTACCTCAAGTTTGGTTTCTTTTTGATTTCACGTATAAAAGAGTCTCTCTCTTTTCCTTTCATGCTAGTCGAACGGTTCTCCCTCTAAGAATAAGAAACTATCAAAAGAAAGAGAAAAGTCGATTGAATAATTTTTCTATATATAATATACGCAAACAAGATTCGCTTTCACTTTGCAATTTTACTTCATAGCTTTGTTAAAACCAGCAAAAAATATTATTTTTCTAGAAAAAAGAATATATTAGAGGTAAAGAAAGAATGTCGGAACTTGAAAACGCTCATCAAGGCCCCTTGGAAGGGTCTGCTACTGTGAGCACAAATTCTAACTCATACAACGAGAAGTCAGGAAACTCGACTGCTCCTGGTACCGCCGGTTACAACGATAATTTGGCACAAGCTAAACCCGTCTCAAGTTACATTTCCCATGAAGGCCCTCCCAAAGACGAACTGGAAGAGCTTCAGAAGGAGGTTGACAACCAACTAGAGAAGAAATCGAAGTCGGATTTACTATTTGTATCCGTCTGCTGTTTGATGGTTGCTTTTGGTGGGTTCGTGTTTGGGTGGGATACTGGTACTATATCTGGTTTTGTCAGGCAAACAGACTTCATTAGGCGATTTGGCAGCACCCGTGCAAACGGGACTACCTATCTTTCCGATGTCAGAACCGGTTTGATGGTTTCTATTTTCAACATCGGCTGCGCTATCGGAGGTATAGTTTTGTCAAAGCTCGGTGATATGTATGGACGTAAGATTGGTCTGATGACTGTTGTCGTCATTTACTCAATTGGGATCATCATCCAAATCGCCTCCATTGACAAATGGTATCAATATTTCATTGGAAGAATCATCTCAGGACTGGGCGTTGGTGGTATTACAGTTTTGGCGCCTATGCTAATTTCTGAAGTGTCGCCTAAGCAGCTGCGTGGTACTCTGGTTTCATGTTACCAATTAATGATCACTTTCGGTATCTTTTTGGGATATTGTACTAATTTTGGTACCAAGAATTACTCAAACTCTGTCCAATGGAGGGTACCATTAGGCTTATGCTTTGCATGGTCTATTTTTATGATTGTTGGTATGACGTTCGTTCCTGAATCCCCACGTTATCTGGTAGAAGTGGGAAAAATTGAAGAGGCCAAGCGGTCCTTAGCAAGAGCTAACAAAACCACTGAAGACTCTCCTTTAGTAACTTTAGAAATGGAGAACTATCAGTCTTCTATTGAAGCTGAGAGATTGGCGGGCTCTGCTTCTTGGGGGGAATTGGTTACTGGTAAGCCCCAGATGTTCAGACGTACACTAATGGGTATGATGATTCAATCTTTACAACAGCTGACAGGTGACAATTACTTCTTTTACTATGGTACTACAATTTTCCAGGCTGTTGGTTTGGAAGATTCATTTGAAACTGCTATTGTTTTGGGTGTTGTTAATTTTGTTTCGACTTTTTTCTCGCTATATACCGTCGATCGTTTTGGTCGTCGTAATTGTTTGTTATGGGGCTGTGTAGGTATGATTTGTTGCTATGTCGTCTATGCCTCTGTTGGTGTTACCAGATTATGGCCAAACGGTCAAGATCAACCATCTTCAAAGGGTGCTGGTAACTGTATGATTGTTTTCGCATGTTTCTACATTTTCTGTTTCGCTACCACTTGGGCCCCCGTTGCCTATGTCCTTATCTCTGAGTCGTATCCCTTAAGAGTGCGTGGTAAAGCAATGTCGATTGCAAGTGCCTGTAACTGGATTTGGGGGTTCTTGATCAGTTTTTTCACTCCATTTATTACTTCAGCAATCAATTTCTATTATGGCTATGTCTTTATGGGTTGTATGGTGTTCGCATACTTTTATGTGTTCTTCTTTGTTCCAGAGACAAAGGGCTTAACATTAGAAGAAGTCAACGAAATGTATGAAGAAAATGTGCTACCTTGGAAGTCTACCAAATGGATCCCACCATCTAGGAGAACAACAGATTATGACCTAGACGCTACTAGAAATGATCCGAGACCATTTTATAAAAGGATGTTCACTAAAGAAAAATAATCTCTTGTAGTGTAGGATCAACTATTTTCGCATACTTGCAATGTTCAGCATTGCACCATTTCAAATTTTAATATTAATATTAATCGTTTTCGTTCATATCTTCATTCATAGTTTACAAATAATGCAATCATATGCAGAGATATTTTGTCCGTGGTTAATAGGGCTGCCTGTTATTCCTTTAATTCAACTAAATTACGTATGTCTAATAATATCAAAATCATCATGACGTTTTTGTTCTTTTTCTTTATTTTAAGTAGGATCAAACCAGGGGAGAAAGGGTTGCTACGCCTAACAACAAGAACTTGTATATCGTTTCTTGTTACTTATACTTTTCTGCCCACTTCTCTCTTACAACTGCTCGAGCTCATCCTTGGTAATAAAACAGTGAGGACGGTTACTCGAGGTTTCAACAGGGGAAAATAAATTTATATGATGAATCAAGAGCCCCGTTCTTTTACCGTATTATTTTTCATACTACATACTAGGGAAAGAACTGAAAACTGCGCTACCTGCTGTAACAGCGCATAATAAAAAGCAAGAATATAGACAGTTACTGTTGTTTACGTTCTTTGATGACATCATTCTCATCAGACATACAGAAACACATCCTTTTTGTCTACCCCGTATTTATTCCAACTTCAAAGTATAGGTACCGTCCGGTTATACTCTCATATACTTTGTGGCAGTTTGCTTCTTTAAACCTTGTTAACCCAGAATATTTTCAGTGCAAAAAGCTTCCGATCCTCAAATACAGTGAGAGAAAAAGCAAACTTGTCTTCATTATTTTTCTGTTTGGCCCTGTCACGGTTCTTTTTATGGCCTTCTCGAAGGATATCCGTAGTCGATTATATTCACGTAGTTGCCAAAAGTAATTTTTGGAAAACTATTATTCCTCCGAGAAAACCTCACACAGAAATCCTTGCAGGTCTCATCTGGAATATAATTCCCCCCTCCTGAAGCAAATTTTTCCTTTGAGCCGGAATTTTTGATATTCCGAGTTCTTTTTTTCCATTCGCGGAGGTTATTCCATTCCTAAACGAGTGGCCACAATGAAACTTCAATTCATATCGACCGACTATTTTTCTCCGAACCAAAAAAATAGCAGGGCGAGATTGGAGCTGCGGAAAAAAGAGGAAAAAATTTTTTCGTAGTTTTCTTGTGCAAATTAGGGTGTAAGGTTTTTAGGGCTTATTGGTTCAAGCAGAAGAGACAACAATTGTAGGTCCTAAATTCAAGGCGGATGTAAGGAGTATTGGTTTCGAAAGTTTTTCCGAAGCGGCATGGCAGGGACGACTGGCGCATGCG